>JAWPHD010013087.1:0-70919 GCA_037043455.1 Cyrtodaria siliqua
CTCGCAGACTGATCAGGGTTTACAATGTCAGGTTGCTCCATTTTCTCCAAAACACCCCTTTGTCACATAAATGGAATGGTCTTAATTCAAAGAAAGAAAAGTCCATTATATATATGTAGCAGGTTAAGGGTTAAGTAGGATAGTGATGCACAATCAGAAAATACTAGTAGCCATACAGGTTTTAGTATTTCATTGTCAGAACATGAAGGTACTAGGTATATATTATTGATAGATATAAAATACAAAACAAAATAGTTTGATACCTTTTCACATAATTATTTACTCTCAAGGGATAGTTTCAGGTTAACAGCTTAGTTGTGCCTCCTCATTTGATGTGTACGAGCCACAATGTTGTTTGTTTATAAGGATAAAAACTGGTATAATTTGTATAAACATTTGTAGCTTGCGTCGTGATCAAAATATTATGTGTGCTTTCTTAATCCAGATTCTGTGAACCAATATCATTTCTATATAATATAATTTTATAATGTTTTTATTGAAATAGAATTGAAAAATATAACCAAGTTTTTTCTACAACAATAGATCCCATACAATCGTACGACCTACTCCATTATTGGCGACGGGCAGGCACAGAGCCGGTTCTCGATCGATGCTGGGTCCGGGTTGATCTCCTCGTCAACCCAGGGTAATACACAAGATGATGTACCAAGCTACTATGTAAGTGCCATTCACATCTACGGATAAGCATGTTCAGTGAAATACTTCCTGTTTAACATGTTTAATGTTTAACATGTTTAATGTAAATAAAATTCAATACTTTTTTTTCCGTTGCGTCTGACATGTTATGTAATATATTTTATCCAGTTTGACAAAAGTATTGACATGGTACCACATTTTCCACGTATGTTTATCTATATTGCAGTACTGCAACATACATACCATTATCTTGACATACCAGAACATACTCCCCAATATCTTGTCATACCAATTTTCCAATATTTAGCATACATTCCAATATTTTGCCATACCACAACATAATGCTTCCCAATATTTTGCATTACCACAACATGCTTTTCAATATCTTGCAGTACCACACCATGCTTTATTGCATGCTACTTAGTTTGAAGTTGTTGATCAGTCAAAACAAAAGTTGTTTACTACAATTTAAGCATCTATTACCAGAAACAGCAAAATTAATCCTGAATTTGTTTTTCAGATCCGTGTAATGGCCCAGGATGGTGGTACCCCGCATTTGTCCTCCACGGCCACTGTTATTGTGGACTTGCTGAGGAACTTAAACACACCCAACTTTGTACAGAAAAATTATTTAGTGAATGTCAATGAGATTCAGGAACTTGGCCAGTCCATCCTCACCCTAGATGCTGCCGATCAAGACATAAGAGTAGGTTTATATTGAGCTTTTTAGTTATATGGGGATTGGTTGCGGGGTGGTGAAGGTGTGGAAATGGGTTAAATTTAAATAATTTATTTCAGTCTTTTATTGTTCTTTTTAAATGGTTCAAGTGAGCACTTTTGTGTTCACTGTTTATAGGTGCGTCCGTCCGTGCATGCATCTGATTTACGTCCACGTTAACGTACAAGTTTTATTTTATCTTGACTTTTCAGCATGGGATATTTACCAGACTGCATTAGTATGATCCTGTCATCGACATGACATGGTGAACAAATGTTTTTGTCACCATGACCTACCTACTCTAAAATATAGATCACATCTGGTTTAGGGTACATGTTCTGAATCTGAGCTGCTTTTGTTGGGATATTGACCAGACCTCATCTTTATGTTCTTTTTATAGACCTAATATGGTTTATAAAGGCTTTTGTCACAGTGACCTATGACCTAGCTTCTCTGAAATATAGGTCACATCCAATATACAATAAAACTTTTGGATCAGTGTCTTCCTCACTTCAGCGAGACATGGTGTGACAACATTTGATGGATCTGGCCTAAATTCATTAAATGTTTGAGCAAAAGAATCAGTCTCAAACTAAAAATCTCATTTTTTGCAAACCCTATCAACACAAAAGTATGAGTAAGAATTATGACACACATTTTCTGGTAAATTATCTTTAAAATTACTCGTTTCTGTAAGTAAATATAGTAATTTGCTTGTGAAATTGTTTTTATTTGGAATTAAAAAAATTGACATTTTGAGTCAAGTCCGATTCTTGGTCTCTAAAGTTTGATGAATATTAGGCCTGATATGGTGTGCCAACATTCGCTTCACTTTGAAATACAGTTCACCTCCGATGCTATCTGAGAAAATTGTCTGTAGTGGTCCCTTACAACTTCAGTAAACTGGGAGATTTCAGCTGATTGTGTTTTGGTCAATCAGCTAAAACCAAAACAGCCTGTAGTATAAAAAATTTATTCAATATCAACCTGTGCATTAATCTATTCTGTTCCTTTTTAGGCTCCATACAATACCTTAGTGTTCCGCAGTGCAAACACAGTATCTAATACTTTGCCATCGGAATATGTTGGTGTCAACAAGGACACAGGAGCCATCTTCATCAAAAAATCTCTGTCAGCCTTATCACAGAGTGTACTGGTAGTGAGTATTATGATTATTTCACTTGATGCAGTAGATGCAGTATAACTGACACAATGATGCAGTATAATGAGTCAATTATGGATGTAGTATAACAGATGCAGTGGTGCAGTTTAATCACAATGATGCAGTATAACTGACCTGGTGATGCATTATAACTGACTCATTGATGGATGCAGTATACTGACACAATGCTGCAGTATAACTGATTCCATTATGCAGTATAACTACTTCAATGATGGATGTAGTATAACCAATACAATAATGCAGTAAAACTGACTCAATGATACAGTATAACTGACTCAATTATGCTGTATAACTGACACAATTGGGGATGCAGCATAACTTATGCAGTGATGCAGTAAATCTGACTCGTTATTGCAGTATAACTGACTCAGTTATGCAGTATAACTGATTTCATGGTGGATGTAGTATAACTAATGCAATGATGCAGTAAAACTGACCCAGTGATGCATTATAACTGACTCAATTATGCAGTATAACCGACACAACTGCGGATGCAGTATACTTAATGTAATGATGTGGTTGGTATAACTGAGTCAATTATGGATTTAGTAAAACACAGATGTAATGATGTAGTTAAATCACAATGATGCAATATAACTGATTCAGTGATGCAGTATAACTGACTCAATGATGGATGTAGTATAATTAATGCAATGGTGCAGTATAACTTGACTCAATGATGGATGCAGTATAACTGACACAGTGATACAGTATAACTGATTCCATTATGCAGTTTAACTGACTCAATGACGGATGCAGTATAACTAATGCAGTGATGCAGAATAACTGACACAGGGATGCAGTATAACTGAGTCAATTACGCAGTATAACTGACACAGGGATGCAGTATAACTGACAATGATAGAGTATAAAGCATTAGGTTAAGGGATCATCAGCCTTGTTAAATGTCGAGACATGATAAAGAGTTTTCTGTGTCCATGTTTCTGTTTCAGTTAGAATTAAAACACATACTATGCAGGAACAACTGTTTTAATAAAGTGTAGTTTTGGTTGTAAATGTACGGGTATGTTTTTAAAAGATATGTGGACATAACTGTAAAAATAATAGTCATTTAAAAAACATTATTAAAAAAATGTAGCACAAATTGCTTGATGATAATCTACCTCCAGGATCTTTATAATAGATAGCATAATACTGAGATTGCTTCAGAGTTATAACATTTGACCTATTTTCATTTCAGTTTGAGGTAGCCGTCTGTGATAATCCAGACACCAGGAGCAATTCAATATGCCTTAATACCTGTGCGGACAGACAACGATGTGCTCTTGTTAACGCGCTTGTCACCATCAACATTGTAAAAAATAGGTTCCCACCTGTGTTCAGCGTGCCGTGTTATTTTGAACTGAATCGTAACATAAACACACAGATCCCCGTTACCCAAGTGACAGCTACAGATGAGGATGGCGCGGTAAGAATTGTTGGTTTTCATTTAAAAATTACCTTAACAGGTATTCTTGTAATGGAACTTACTTAAAAGTTTAACATTCTTTCATTGTTTTCTTGTATTGTCTGTAACTAAATATTTATATTTCTACTGCACATGCTTGCATTAAACTATTGCTTCTTGTTGCACCACAATTCGCAATGAACAACATTTGCTTTTGGGGTGGAGCTATAACAAACAAGCTGCAATTAATTTGTCTAAACTGGTTTTGTATGATGACGTTCTCGAGCTAATTGCCGTAAGTTGCTATGAAACAAACGTGCAATGTTGGCAACATCGCTGTTCCAACAGTATGTATTACAGCTTTAAAACAATATTATTAATGCAAATACAATGTATTTATACTAATAAAGTCTGAAAATCAAATAGAAAAAAACATAATGTCAATTTAAGGATTGAATTTGATATTTCGATTTTTCAGAATACTCCATTTGGTCAAGTACGCTATGGCATCATCGGTGACGACAATGCCATCAACCTGTTCAGAATAGATGAGATCACGGGAAATGTCTACATCATCGGCGATCTCTCTCAGTACAGCGGCGAGGAATATAGGGTAACGTAACATTTATATACAGATCATCTGGAAGGGAACTGCAGAATTGGAAAAACTGAGGGCTCATTTTATGTATTTTATCACTCCGGATTTTGTCAATACAGACTTCGCTTTGTGTAGTTTCAGTGACCCAGTCAATAAAACATTCAGTGACCCAGTCAATAAAACATTCAGTGGCCCAGTCAGTTAAACATTGATTTCTGAATCGGGAGGTCACAGGTTCAAATCTCACAGGTGCCACTGGTTTCAGTCAATAAAACATTGATCTCTGAATCGGGAGGTCACAGGTTCAAATCTCACATGTGCCACTGGTTTCAGTCAATAAAATATTGATCTCTGAATCGGGAGGTCACAGGTTCAAATCTCACAGGTGCCACTGGTTTCAGTCAATAAAACATTGATCTCTGAATCGGGAGGTCACAGGTTCAAATCTCACATGTGCCACTGGTTTCAGTCAATAAAATATTGATCTCTGAATCGGGAGGTCACAGGTTCTAATCTCACAAGTGCCGCTGGTTTCAGTCAATAAAATATTGATCTCTGAATCGGGAGGTCATAGGTTCAAATCTCACAGGTGCCGCTGGTTTCGGTCAATAAAACATTGATCTCTGAATCGGGAGGTCACAGGTTAAAATCTCACAGGTGCCACTGGTTTCAGTCAATAAAATATTGATCTCTGAATCGGGAGGTCACAGGTTCAAATCTCACAGGTGCCACTGGTTTCAGTCAATAAAACATTGATCTCTGAATCGGGAGGTCACAGGTTCAAATCTCACATGTGCCACTGGTTTCAGTCAATAAAATATTGATCTCTGAATCGGGAGGTCACAGGTTCAAATCTCACAGGTGCCACTGGTTTCAGTCAATAAAACATTGATCTCTGAATCGGGAGGTCACAGGTTCAAATCTCACATGTGCCACTGGTTTCAGTCAATAAAACATTGATCTCTGAATCAGGAGGTCACAGGTTCAAATCTCACATGTGCCACTGGTTTCAGTCAATAAAACATTCAGTGACCCAGTCAATAAAACATTCAGTGGCCCAGTCAGTAAAACATTGATCTCTGAATCGGGAGGTCACAGGTTCAAATCTCACAGGTGCCACTGGTTTCAGTCAATAAAACATTGATCTCTGAATCGGGAGGTCACAGGTTCAAATCTCACAGGTGCCACTGGTTTCAGTCAATAAAATATTGATCTCTGAATCGGGAGGTCACAGGTTCAAATCTCACAGGTGCCACTGGTTTCAGTCAATAAAACATTGATCTCTGAATCGGGAGGTCACAGGTTCAAATCTCACATGTGCCACTGGTTTCAGTCAATAAAATATTGATCTCTGAATCGGGAGGTCATAGGTTCAAATCTCACAGGTGCCGCTGGTTTCGGTCAATAAAACATTGATCTCTGAATCGGGAGGTCACAGGTTAAAATCTCACAGGTGCCGCTGGTTTCAGTCAATAAAATATTGATCTCTGAATCGGGAGGTCACAGGTTCAAATCTCACAGGTGCCACTGGTTTCAGTCAATAAAACATTGATCTCTGAATCGGGAGGTCACAGGTTCAAATCTCACAGGTGCCACTGGTTTCAGTCAATAAAACATTGATCTCTGAATCGGGAGGTCACAGGTTCAAATCTCACAGGTGCCACTGGTTTCAGTCAATAAAACATTGATCTCTGAATCGGGAGGTCACAGGTTCAAGTCCCACATGTGCCACTGGGTATCTTCGGTGTGTCTTTAGACAAGACTCTTCCCTACTAGCCATTTCGATTGGAATGTAATCTGAGCGGTCCCATGCATCGGAGTCTATTCTTCGACACCTTCGACATAACCTACCGTAATATGATGTGTTGATGAGCTGTTCAGTTACAGTTACAGTTCAGTTACAGTTCATTACAGTTCAGTTACAGTTCATTACAGTTCAGTTACAGTTCAGTTACAGTTCAGTTCAATTTATCTCCACTTGCAGTCTTTTTACCTGAGCTTTTTGTTACTTGCATAAAACAAAATAACATCATATGGTTTTCAGATCAGCATAGAGGCTCATGATTTAGGCTCTCCAGCCAAATATGGCTATACAGTGTGTACAGCAGTCGGTCTCAAGAATTTCTATCCTCCATGCTTCACTGAAAACACTTTCACGGCATCAGTGATCGAGAACTTCAATCTGGGCAACGTGGTGCTCAGTGTTACGGCAGAGGACAGAGATTTGCAGGTACCTTCATATTATTTTTTTTATTTTTGTACCATCATTATACTGTTAGGAGAAAATGTCTTGTTTGATTCCTTATAAAGCAAAATATGTCTCAAAGGGACACCTGGCAATCTTTATTTTTTAAAAACTGACGGCGTCCCGCTAGTTTTTCTGCATAACTTGCATTTGTTCAGTCATTAATATTAATTATAAGAATAATATTAAGCAACTTGTTTTTGCATATTATTAATTTTTTGATATTATTGCACTAATAATATATTAAAAACTATAGTATAATAAGACAAAATAGTGAATACTTAAATTTGATTTATTGTAACCAGGGTAAAAGTAAAAATGATACTGGATATATAAATCGAGACGTCCATTTCAAACACTTCAAGATTGTCGTGTGTCCCTTTAAAGCCAGCCTATGCTTGTTCTAACACACAATGGTGGTTATACAGACTTTATGTCTTTGTAGTGTATACTATTACAGCACAATTCGTGTAAGTTTGCCTAATTTTCGAATTCGTTAATTCAGTTGGCATTAAATTTGCATTAAATCACCCTATGTTCCTTACTTCCATATTCCTGTCCCACAAAACATGAAAAGAGAATGGGATTATTTTTTGTCATTTTTGATTGTTGAATTTTCAAAAATATTTGCAGCCACCACACAACATTGTTCGATACCGCCTGACGAGCCCTGTGGATAATCAGTGTTTCATGATTAATGAGGTGACGGGAGAGTTGTTCCTGCGGAGTTCCCTCCAGTATGCACCCTGCACAGGGTCAATCTTCTTTGTGAGTATACCATTACTGTCCAGCTTCTATTGTTCAATTTTCAACTGTAAGTCCATCCTGTAAATCCAACTATGTCCTGTTTTCAACTGCCATTAAGGCCAGAGTTTTTTAATTTTTCGGTTCTCAAACCCTCCGACCCTAAGTTTTGCAAAGATTAAAAAAAAACATTAATTTTTTTTTAAAAAAACACCAAATGTTTAAAAAAGAGTTTTAGTTATTTAAGAAATAGAACATCGTTTACGGTGAATTATCGTGTAATATATCACGGTTTGGAGTTCAATTGTAAATTATAATTTTACTGAGCCCGAATTGCGAGTGAAATTATTGTTTACAATTAAATGACAAACCGTGATATAAGATAATTCACCGTAAACAATGTTCTATTTCTATTCTAATACCACTAAAATGTGAAAATAACGCACACATCTGAAATCTTTCGCATTGCTTTGCTTACTCTCCTAACGTTGCAAATGTTACAGTGATATCTTTCGCATTGCCTTGCTTATTCTCCTAATGTTGCAAACGTTACAGTGATATATCGTTGAATATAACGAGATATTTTAAACTAGGCTATATAGTGCGCAGGTGTATTAGAATAATTTTTTGGTCACCCATTTGAAACAACAAATTGTCATATTTAAAAATTAACATAAAATCAAAAGATCATGTAATATAAATTTGTTCAGGTCCATTTTATGTTTTCCAATGTGACTAACACAATGTGACAATGTTACAATGTGACTTACAAGATACACACTTATAAACGTTCAGATTTTTAAAAAAAAAAACAAAAAAAAACCTCCTCCTGTGGAGCTTTTTCTGAAAAAAATCTGAGAACCCAAAAAAAAAATCTGGCCTAACTTTTGAACTTATTTCAAGTTTTCAATGTTTGTAAAAGAAATTTCATCGAGAAGAAAAGGCGAAAAAGTCTTAAGAATTAGGTGCTCTTTACATTATTAAATACCGTCAGAATAGCATCATGTCACTGGAAAGGGTTAAAGAGAAAGAGAAATGATTCATCAGACAATTTCCAACTGTAAGTTGATCCTGTAAATCAGTATCACCTACCCCTCACCGCTGTAGATTCGATCACTCAGGGGCCTAAGAATCTTTATGTGAGGAAGCTATCCAGTTGGCTTGCGGAACGTTGGTGGTTCTACAAAGGTGCCCGCCCAAGCACAAAAATTGCCCGGAGAAGCACCTGGGGTCTTCCTCCAGCAATGGAAGCTGGAAAGTTGCCATATGACCTTATCTGTTGGAGCGACTATAAACTCCAATTCATTTCATTGACAAGAAGGCTATGTATGTTTGTTTATTTAATTAAATTCTTGTTCATACAGATGAGAGCCCAATCTTACGACCTTGGAACTCCCCAACTGACCTGCGGGACCGAGGCCAACATCACAGTGAGCGTGATCAGAAACACGAGACCAGTCTTTATCAACAGACTGTGCTCAGTACAGCTTAATACCACAACAGCCATTGGAACAGTTGTTCTCCGAGCATCTGTTTTTGACAACGATGCATCGGTAAGGTCTTCCGATAATATTCTGTGATTCTTGTGTATAAATATTATTTTCATGTCTCACAAGACCATTGTTTTAATTACTTTTCAAGGGTTCACAGTGAAACTATTGTATATTGTTCTTCATTTATGTATAGTTACAACAGTTTTGGGGTCACCACTCTATTGATACTATTATCTGACTTGTAAATGAATGCTACTTTTATGTCTCACAAAACATATATATAATTTCATGTTTTACAGTTGTATCATTTTGTCTGTAAGTAAATATGACCTTCCTAAGAGTGACTATGAATGCAGCTGGCTTTTAGAAGGATTCAGTTAATTTTTTTCCTCTCTAAAAGATAATATTTCAGACAAAACCTGGTGGAGTGGGTTATGGGTGGGGTGGGGGTTGGGTGGGAGTGGAGGTGGCATGGACATCGTCTAGTGGTAGCATGTTTGACTTGTTACTGAGAAACATTGTGGATTTGAGATGATGCTGTGAAACATAACGATTGTCTTTAATAACTGTATGCTTGTACAAAAAATAAATACGTGACCCATGCTTGCAACACTGTTAGAATATAAGTACTCCTACAACCACTAGCACTTCAAGCTGGTGTCAGTAATATGTTTATTGTGAAGACGCTCTAGGGTAGAGCCAGTTTACACCCATTTCCATTTAAATGACAGAAATACAAAACAAAATTATACATAAAAAAATCAAATTAATGGGTGCCCCTATCTTGTTGACATCTTCCAATTTCTTACAAAATTATGACATCACATACTTTTTAGACGTTAAATCTGGCAATTTAAGCGTCTCCGTGGCCGAATCCCACTGGGAGCTCGACTTGTAAGTGAGAAAGTGTCGATTTCTTTTCCAGCACAAAAATATATAACTTTACATGTGTTGAAAATGACGTAAAACATCATACAAACAAACATACAAAAATCTGGCAATTAAGGTTGCACATTTGAGACAGAGTAACCCGTTACATTATATAGCTGCAGTAGAATTTACCTGTGCATTGCTGTATCTGTTTATTCCACAGGCACCGTTCAATACGCTGAGCTATTCTATAATCGGAGATGACACCGCCCCGACCTTCTTCGCTGTCGATGGAACATCTGGTGTAGTAACCTTGACAACCTCTGTCCAATTTGATACACGTGCAACATACCAGGTAAGTGTCTATCTAACTGATTATTCTATGGCACTTCGGGAATCCCCTGCATTCTGATTGGCTGCATCTTTAAAATTAGATTTGTGTAATCCTGTATAGCCCATTTCACCGTGTCTGACAAGACCATTTGCCGAAATGTCACGGATAATAACGAGCTATCCGAGTAGCCAAATAGGTCGACCAATCAAACGCTGGTAGGCACATTAACTATTCATTGTAAAGGTGCCCAATGTGAATTAATAACAATAGAAAAACAAAAATTAAGCGTGTTTGTTGATACAGCACAAAAATGGGATTGTCAGAAAACAATAAATATATTTCTGTCGTAACACCGGTTCCAACTTACGCGCACATGCTCCAATGTAAACAATTTAACATGTCAGGTTTTTTTTTCATTATTTTGGGAACATGACCCATACCCCTGGAATTGGGAATTTTAGCGCGATTTTTCATAAAATTGGGAATTTTAGCGCGATTTTTAATAAAATTCGGAAACATATAAAGTAAAGCATTCCTTTCATAATTATATCTTTTAATACTGTTTTTGTAAACCAAGATAAACTGAAGCATTTATTTAAGCTTTTGAACCCCAATCATTGGATTGGCACACTTTTTTTTTTTTTTTTTTTTTTAAATTGGGAATTCTTTCCTCAAAATTGGGAAAAAAAGATATGTTTTGCCATTGGGAATATGACCGAATAACGGCTATAAAAACGGCCAAAAAAATCCCTGCATGTGTTTGTGTAGCCTTGAAATCTGATCTAATTTCCAAGGAATGAGTCAAAATAGTTTCTGTATAGAATATCACTAATGATTGCGTTTTTTTAGCAAACAAATATGCATACTTTAACTCATTATATAAACACTGAAACTGGTTAATTTGTGAGTGTTGATAATGTCTTCTGTGACTACCAGCATCTGATTAGTTCTTGAAGTCATGTGACTTTGCACCATGTGACTGAAATTCCGAATGTTTTACGGAGATTTCCGAAGTACGGGTGAAATGGGCTATGATTCCATGTTACGCATACACCATCTCCACAGTATTCAGAAGTATATAAGTGACAATGTTATATCAAACTGTCCGGAGTATACTTAATATCATCAGATGCAGTTGGAAGATAAAACGTTAATCACCCGGGATAAATAACCCTGAACCACGATGCAAAATAATGTAGTTACATATTGCAATCTAGTTCGTGGTGAGGGTGGCAACTCATTATGACACAAGGGTGAAGGCAAACATTAATTTATGAAAAATAATGTTTTATCTTCATTCTTAAATACTGTCACTGGGCAGGTTGTAAGATACAGTTGCAGATGGCAGGAAGCTTGTGATTGCAGACGACAGGAAGTTGATGACATTGCACACATTCTGCAATGAGATCAAAACGGCCAATAGATTGCTAAAAAGGAATGATTTGGTGTTTATTAAAGCATGTCTTTGTGACATTGATTGACAGATAGGTATATATGAGGCTCTGTCATGGTTCCGATTAAAACGGTTATTCCTAGGGTTGAAATTTCTGAACCAGATATCCATGATTGATTCTTTTACTTGCTTATCATTTACATTCTTGCGTTGACACATGTTCATTTTGCATGTTTTTTTACACAATGACATCATGCAACTGTCATTGTTGATATTGGCGCGCGACTTTTATTTTCCCTCATGTGTAACATCAGGCTTTCCATCGCCCATGTAAAATGCGGATAACCTTATCCGGTATGCAAGAAATGTTTGAGAAACATTAAATTGGTGTTATCTATTAAGATTAGTTGCTTTTTTTATGACTGTCATATCAATAGTTGTCTAATTTGTGTCATTTCTTTGTTTTGACTTTGCCTTTTTTTCTCCTTTCCAGGTGAGGTTACAAGTCAATGATGGAGGATCTCCTTCGCTCTATGACACAAACATATGTACCGTGACAGTCAGCCGTAACCTCTACTGTCCCCAGTTCAACCCAGTGCAATACAATGCAACCATTTTGGACGACCAGAATCTCGGTGATCAGATACTGCAGGTGCTTGCCTCGGATCAAGACACCATAAGCCCGTACAATCAGATCCGTTACGCAGCTACAAGTTCAAGCAACGCATTGACCTACTTTGGAGTGAGGGACACAGATGGTGTTGTGTATGCCAGAAGATCATTGAGAACTGATAATACGAAGCAGGAAATATTCACGGTAAGTAAACTAACTATTTGAATCTTGTATACTCAGTACATTTAAAAACACAACATTTTTGATTTTCGATTATTTTTAGTCCGTTTTTATTGTTCAAATCAAGATTGTATTTTAGGTCAGTATACAAGTCTCTTTGTCCCAAAGTTTAACATATGGCGATAAACATATGCATAAGATTTCCTCTACTTCTTTCAGTTAAAGCACATTTTGCTCGAGGAATTCAATTCCACTCAAGAAATTCAAAGTATACCAGGTGTTGCATTTTCAAATTTGTACGAGAAAATTGAAGAATTCAACCGGATATTTGTTTAATATTGAAATGTTTCTGATTGGGGATACAGTCAAACCTGCTGTAGAAACCACCTCCATTAAGAGAGCATCTAATTTAAGAGATTTTTATTTCAGTTACCAGTTGTATTATCTAAAACTAAAATGCACCTGCATTAAAAGACTACCTGTATAAAGAGACCAATTTTACTGTTTGCGGTCTCTTAATACAGGTTGGCTGTAGCATTATTAGATGAAAATCGAAGTTACCTCTCAGACAGTATTGAAATAGTTGAAGTATTAATGACACCATACAAACAAACACAATCTCTCAATTATATACTTTGGAGTCTTAAAAGCACGGCTTCCAGGGCCCAAGATTATGATTATAAACCAATCTCCTTGCTCAATTCAAAAACCAACTCGAGATCAACCAATGATAGTCAAGCTTTCATTGTAGATCAACCAATGATAGTCAAGCTTTCATTGTAGATCAACCAATGATAGTCAAGCTTTCATTGTTACACAAATTTAGATTGGATACTTTAGAGTTGGGCATGGAATTGAGAATCAAGTTTTGTTTATAATCTTAAGGCCAGGATAACATCAAGTTGCTCATGTGGATCAAGAGGTCTTACTTGAAATCAACAAATAATGATATTTGCTATTCTATAGGGTTTAAACATAATGAATGAGCCTAAAATTGACCTCATTTTCAAGGTTCCACAGTATCTCTTTGTTCCACCGTATCTCTTTTTATATGCCTGTCTTTAGACAGGACATATTGTGTTGTTGCGTTGTCTGTCAACTTTTAGCTGACAAGTGATTTTGGCTATAAGTGATTTTGGCTAGTATTAACTTCAAAGTATTAGGTCGATAATAAAGACATTTTGTAAACATCCCATGAGAACGTATTGCGTTATTGCGTTGTCTGTCAACTTTTAGCTGACAAGTGATTTTGGCTATAAGTGATTTTGGCTAGTATTAACATCAAAGTATTAGGTCGATAATAGACATTTTGTAAACATCCCATGAGAACGTATTGTGTTATTGCGTTGTCTGTCAACTTTTAGCTGACAAGTGATTTTGGCTATAAGTGATTTTGGCTAGTATTAACATCAAAGTATTAGGTCGATAATAGACATTTTGTAAACATCCCATGAGAACGTATTGTGTTGCATTGTCTGTCAACTTTTAGCTGACAAGTGATTTTGGCTATAAGTGATTTTGGCTAGTATTAACTTCAAAGTATTAGGTCGATAATAAAGACATTTTGTAAACATTCCATCAGAATATCTGCAAAAGTCCATAACTCTTGGATTCTTATTTTTTGAATTATTTCCCTTTGAAAAATAGTTTAATTTTGAACTTAATCTTCTCGTTACAAGTGATTGTGGCTAATAACTTCCAAAGTATGTGGTCTACAACAGTAAACACTTTACACATCTTCAGCATAATATGAACAAGTCCCATAACTCCCAAAATCATGTTTTTTTAATTATACCCCTTTGAAAAAAGGCTTAACTGGGAACTTATATCTTACCTTTTAAAAGTGATTGTGGCTTTTAACTTTCAAGTATTAGGTATAATTTTCATTAATTATTATTTTACCTCGCAAGGAACAGTTATATGTAAATAGTTTGGTGGTGTCTCATAATTTGACATGCATGTGTCGCAAGGTTTTATATTAACACATATATGTACTATTTGTAAAATTCGTTGTAGCTTGCATCTTAATTGATAAAAAGAAATAATGTTTTTGTTTTCCATTGTAAGAAAACGAAGGTACTATGTATATACATTTATTATTTTAGTTTTATTATTGATATTCTTTCAGTTCTCTGTTCGCGCATTTGACCTGGGTACTCCACCGCGCGAATGTAATCCAGCTACAGTGACGATCCGGGTGATAAGGAATCTCTTCTGTCCAGTGTTCAGTAATATGCCAAAAACTGTTATCATATCTCGGTCCCAGTCAACCAACACGGCAATCTACCAGGTGGCGTCGACGGACAGCGATAATGATGTAAGTACAGTATCAATGTCATTGCTTCCTGTACCCACAATTCTCATGTGTCACGTTGTGTTTAAGCAACAGCAGCTAAACAAATTTCTGAAATTGCAATCTTAATTGCCTTAACAAATCATAGAGAATGTTATGGGAATGCTCAAGACATACTTTATATTCGGCAGTCTGTGAGTTGTGTGTGATAAGACTGTTCGTGAATGACACATAAATTGTCACAAAATATGTTTTGAAATTACCAGTACTCTACTATATCACATAAATTATATTATCACAAAAAATGTGTTAAAATTCTTCGTCTGCATCAAAAAAGACTATTATCGCAAAACATATGTTTTAAAACACTCCGTCCACTCAATCTACACGTATGATTTTCCATTTCAGAGTCGATTCAACACTGTTACATACAGTCTGATTGGTGATGACAATGCACAGGTGTTCTTCAGGATTGACTCCAACAATGGCAATGTGTTCATTAATGCCAACAGTGGTCTGTTCTCTGATACCAACTATTTGTATAGGGTAAGTCTTCTATAATGCCAACAGTGGTCTGTTCTCTGATACCAACTATTTGTATAGTGTAAGTTTTCTATAATGCCAACAGTGATCTGTTCTCTGATACCAACTATTTGTATAGTGTAAGTTTTCTATAATGCCAACAGTGATCTGTTCTCTGATACCAACTATTTGTATAGTGTAAGTTTTCTATAATGCCAACAGTGATCTGTTCTCTGATACTAACTATTTGTATAGGGTAAGTCTTCTATAATGCCAAAAGTGGTCTGTACTCTGATATCAACTATTTTTATAGGGTAAGTCTTCTATAATGCCAACATTGGTCTGTTCTCTGATACCAACTGTTTGTATAGGGTAAGTCTTCTATAATGCCAACAGTGGTCTGTTCTCTGATACCAACTATTTGTATAGGGTAAGTTGGTCTGTTCTCTTGATACCAACTATTTGTATAGGGTAAGTCTTCTATAATGCCAACAGTGATATGTTCTCTGATACCAACTATTCGTATAGGGTAAGTCTTCTATAATGTCCTCAGTGGTTTGTTTTCTGGTGAGAGTTATTCTAACCCGTGAAAAGACAAAATGTTAGTATGTCCTAAACAAAAATGTGTCCGCATATTTGATAATCTATTGCTCATGGTTTAAGGGTCCCTGGATACAAATAAGTCACCATTTGCTACTATTTTTAGTGTGACAAGTAAGACGCGATAATAAATCATGTTCTTACATCATGATTGTAAACTATAAGCATTGGTAGAAAGTCTGCAAATAAGTCACTTTATCATTTTCGTTGTAGTAATGAATATTTTTTCATTATCATACAAATATGTCATGTCTTATTATTTACGAAAAGAAAACTGATTTTTCAAAATGAAGAAAAATGCAAAACAATATTCATAATTATGATATTGTAGTTGCGTGTGCGTGCATCAGATGGTGGCAGTCTTGTGTGTGAGGACAGCCTGCTGACGGTGACCATACAGTGTAGTGCGGGTAACCCAGTCTGGTTCCCCAGCAGTTCCTATACGACGACCATATATGAGACACAGACTGTCATAGATCCAGTCTACACTGTTCAGGCGAATCCATCCGATAATCAGGTATGCACACTTCTCCTGGAACATATGATCATCATCTTTTCACATGTCATCATCTTCTCACATGCGATTGTCTTCTCACATGCGATCATCATCTCACATGCGATCATCTTCTCACATGCGATCATCTTCTCACATGCGATCATCATCTCACATGCGATCATCTTCTCACATGCGATCATCTTCTCACTTGCAATCATCTCTACTCACGTGTGCTCATCTACACTTGTGTGATCATCTTCTACTCGCGTGTTATCATCTTTTACACATGTGCAATCATCTTCTACTCGCATGTGGTCATCTTCACATGTGCAATCATCTCACGTGTGTTCATCTTCTACACATGTGTGAACATCTTCAACCCAAATACGGTTATCTTCTAATGACGTGCTTTCATCTTCTGTACACAGTCATGCATATTTTTAGCTGTACCAATTACTTAATTTTACCATTGTTAATTGGTAGATTGCTTATGGCATTGATTAATAATTATCTGAAACAAAACTTTCTTGTATTTTATGATAATTTAAATCTTATAATCTTATCAGTTAGACTGATGTTTATTTAATTGCCTTCCTGTGGTTCCAGGTATTATTTAATGGAATAGCCCTAAGCTATGAAATTCAATCTAAATCCCCAAAGATAAAATATTGTCTCTGAGTCTTGTGTCATTAGTACATAGCATAAGGAATTCAGATTTTGTATTGTATTGTACATTTCAGGCTCCAAATAATTTCATGACCTACTCAATTGCACCATTCTCCGTGAATCAGAACATGTTCTACATAGAAGGGAATACAGGCCGCGTGTATCTGCGTACCAGTATCATGGGCACAGGTGTTGACCGGTACACGGTAAGTCAGTGTGTACCTTGAGGAATTCAGAACAGTTGTATACCTAGAGGCATTCAGAACAGTTGTATATCTCTAGGCATTCAGAACAGTTGTATATTTCGAGGCATTCAGAACAGTTGTATACCTCGAGGCAGTCAGAATAGTTGTATATCTCGAGGCAATCAGAACAGTTGTATACCTCAAGGCATTCCGAACTAGTGTTTACCTCTAGGAATACATTCAGAACAGTTTTATGCCTCCAGGAATCCATTCAGTATAATTGTATACCTCTAGAAATTCATTCAGAACAATTATATACCTCTTGGAATCCATTCAGAACAGTTGTATACCTCAAGGAATCCATTCAGAACAAGTACATACCTCTTGGAATATACTTAGAACAGGAGTGTATATATTGAGGCATTTGTTCAGAACAATGGTAAAAATATAAAAAATATACCACAAACACATTATTTACTTACAATTTTTTATATTTGTTTTCAGATATCTGTGATAGCTACAGACAGATGTTACCCAGCCAGATCATCAAATGCCACATTGGTCATAGACATTCTGAGGAACCAGGGTCCACCGGTGTGCACTAATGTGCCCTACGCAACACAGATTGACTGCAATCATCAGGTTGATACAAGCGTGTTCAATGTCACTGCCACGGATCCCGACACACAGGTTTGTCTTTGTTTTTATGCTCCTGCCATATATGGGGTGGTATATGGTGCCCTTGTCCGTACGTACATACATACGAACATGAATCACACTTTTTTGTGCTGACTACTTCTCCTGAACTTTTCTACAGAATTTTATACTTGGTAGGTCATATCAGTATGAAGTTGATTTGTGCATGTGATCGTGTTGCTCCGGTCGATTGACTTCAGGCCGAGTAATGGCCTCATTTCAACTGAAAGCTTACAATGGGGACATTTGTGTCCGCATACACATTTCCAGTTTATATACTGTTAATAATTGTTAGTCATTGACGTAAGAATAACAGGTTACAGAAATTGAACGATCTGAATAAGTGCAATAGACCTATTTATCTACTTGCAGTGTGGAAGTGTAGTGTGTCGAGCACAAAACACTAGTGTAATAAATACCACGTAACATACATTTATTGATGTAGCTGTCTACATATATCATCGTCATATAAATATAAATTTTCTCATTGATTTCCGTAACAATTAAAAATATCAGATTAAGGAATTCCATGAGGCATTTCCGTTGTTCGATGTTGTACAGAGAAGACCAGAGCAGCAAAGTCATCATATGAAAATTCAACGTCATATGACGATGATATATGTAGACAGCTACATCAATAAATGTATGTTACGTGGTATTTTATGCACCACCGAATGGCGAGCGGGCATTAGCATTAGACATTTCCACCTGTCTGTCTATCCATTCGCGCTAGCCTGTTTTACTTGTGTGGAGAGTCGCATAAGCAAATGCCCTTTAGTCGGTATAACAGGGTATTGTGTTCATTCAAAGCAACATAAAATGACAACAAAAAAACAACTTACAATTAAAGAATGAAGAGCAAAATCACACAAACACAATGCAAACTACACGAAAAACAACCAGAACACCAATATAAAACTACCACAAAATTGCAACTGTTATCAGTTGACTGTATCACAGTTTGTCAACATTGTATCTTCAGTCTACTGCTTCCATTACAGGCACCGTTCAGTACTCTACAGTATGACATTATTGGCGACGCTCAAGCACCAACTTACTTCCGGATTGATTTGAACACCGGACGCATCTTCCTACGCAGTTCTGTTGCCTCTGATTCAACAAGAGTATATTACGTAAGTAGCATTACCCCTGATTCGTATTAAAGACATAAAAAAAATTCAGCAGGTTTATATTGAACCAGATCAATACCTGATGAGTGGGACTTGGAAGTCCATCGATACCAAGGGCCACAGGCCTCGCGTTTTCAATGTGTTTCAAGTCATAAACACCAGGTTTGGTCTCGCACAATATAAACCTGCTGGAAATATATTATTTCTTATCCGACGTGTGAGAATATTTAGGGCTACAATTTAATAAGATTTTACAATGTATTTCAGTTGCGGGTGAGAGTTCGTGATGGAGGCAACCCCAGACTGGATGACATTTGTCCGGTTGTTATAAGTGTCCGATGTAACCAGTCACCACCCGTGTTTAGCCCTCAGATATACTCGACAGGCATTCTGGACACCCAGTCTCTTGGTGTTCCCATCCTCAAACTCACTGCTGTGGATCAAAATCTAGTGGTAAGTTGATACACCTATTTATAGTGAAATCCTCGCAATCAGTAAGGAAGTTCAAAATCCGTGTGTAGAAGTAGGCGCATGAGTCCGAAGAAAGTAAGTGAAGTATTTACAAGCCGAATTAAAATTTTCTGTATAACAAATGAACTACAGATTACTTCATTTTCCTTGCAGACGCCATGTTCTTGTGGTGCCATATCCATATGCTATGAGTTGCGTGGAAATACTGCTAGCCTTGCCGCCTTCAGAGTGAATACTTATACGGGAGAGATCATGCTGCGACAAGCTCTCTACACGAGTAATGTTACGGCACTACAGCAGTATACAGTAAGTAACACGGGACACTTGGCAATCTTGAGGTATGAAATCCAGCACCTCGATTTTGGAGTTTTTAAGTTTTTCTTCATTATTTTGTCCTATGTTTAAATATAATATTGGTGCAATGTAATCAACAATTAATAATATGAAAAAACAAACATTTTGAATTTTTTTTTTATATACGTTTGTTGTGTTGATTAAAAAAGCACAAATTTGAAACTTGTAGAACAAAAAAAATCAGCGAATTAATAAAGTACAGATCTTAGTTACCTTTCTCAGAAAGTTTTTTAAAACTTCATAAAAGGCAAAGCCTCGCATCATACAATTTTATCAGATTTGTATAAATTCCATATTAAACAGTAACTCGTGGAAATCCTCTGTTTAACCTTGATCTGTATTTAGTTCCAGGGATACGCGTACGATTGTTACGGTACGTTGAATACATTGCGACTGGCAGACATTTCCATCACTGTGAACCGCAACCAATATGCGCCCGAGTGTTTGAATGAGCCATACATTGTACAGATACAGGAGACCCACCCAGAGCAGACGCCAGTTTTCCAAATGACTGCCCAAGATAGAGATACAGTGGTATGATGGTTTTATACATGTTTTATTTACAATATGTTGACATTTTAAATCCATGCATAAACTGCATAATCAAAGTTTGTTTCAGATTACTGGACTTTTTTTTTAAAGATAATTGCTTTACATTACTGGAATATTTGTTTAAAAAGTGTTGAAAGTTTTTTGCTAAAAACATTTTTCTAAAGTTTTTTGCTAAAAACATTCTTCTCCAAAGAAATTTTGAGTTCGGGGCTTGGTGATTTTGTGATAGACGCTCTCTCGTCTCGTAACTGAAAGATGCTGACATTGAACAAGTGACCTTGCTCAAACCACTTCCTCTTCTTGGTCTCGTCATAATGTGAATTAACAAGGTGATTCCATGTACAGGAGTCTATGCACCGGGCATTTGATAGGTTTTATGGTCGCAGATTATTCTTTTCTGGCGTCGCATTTGTGGGGCTATAAAACATAATTTCAGAATGTAAAAACAACCACATACCATTCCAGATTTACAATATAAATAGTTATCTCAATTCTAATAGTTATCTCAATTCTAATAGTTATCTCAATTCTAACATAACTCAATTTAAATGTTAGAAATCTAGATTAAAATCATACATACCATGTATACATGTATCATAGTATTTTCTCTTCAAATTCCAATTCATGCGTGCCACCATTTAGTTCGCATTATCCAGTGATTGCATTTGTTGTAACATTATGTGATGTCAGTTCTTTCCAAATGCTAGTTTAAACTTATTTATTTTACATCGATTGTAACGAAAGCTCTCTGAACTTGTTTGAATTACTTTGGTCATCTTCCTGGGTAGAACCAGTACTAAGCAAATGCAGATAAAGTGACTTGTTCAGGGACACAAAACATATTGTCATGGCAGGTATTGAACCCATGACTTTTCGATCATGGGTCCAAGGCTCTACCACAGCGATCCAGATGTTAGACCATGCATTTTACGGTAGATGTACATATTAGAGGTTCTTTCGTGGAGCAAGGTTTTATATTATATTTACATTAGAATTACGTTATATCATTTACATTAGAATTACGTTATATTTACATTAGAATTACTCATCTTGGTAAACGATCAATTTTACTATTTTTCAGGCTCCATTGAATACTATTAGCTTCACTATGATCGGGGATGATTCCGCACCTGCGTACTTCAACGTTGACAACACAGGTGTCATCCGTCTGGTTAGCAACACAGATTTACGGCTTGTCAATACCCTTGTCTACAGGGTAAGCTTTTTTTATTTCATTTTTGTCTTAAATTATGAGTAAAAAAAATGAAGACATTTTTGGTCCTGCCAGTTTTGTTTCAGGGATATGATAATTAAGAAATGGCAGCGTAATTTAATTAAACGGCATGCTTAGAAACAAAAAACAAAAAACACACCTCCTTTTACCAGACATTGGCATACAAATTACATTTTGTTTTAGTTCAGAAATAAATATTAAATCTTTTAGATTCTTAGTACAACTTTACTGTATTGTAACATTTTAAGAACTTTTAGATAAGTATATGTTTTATATCGCAGGCTCGTGTCTTACTGAGTGATGGTGGATATCCGAGCCTGTCATCCACGTGTTCAGTAAAGATTACCGTGCTGCGTAATCTTTATTCCCCGATCTGTAACCAGAGCGGCAATGTAGAGGCTACCATCCATGAGTCGCAGCCAGCCGGAACTGTTGTTTACAATTTGATGGCATACGACAATGATAGAACTGTGAGTTATTATATACTATATAGGAATCTTGCTTTTTTGTCCAGTTCCGTCCCGTCATGTAACACATTTCTATTACTTGCATCAGTTTCTAATGGATTGTTTCCAAACGTCATATACAGATAACAACTGATGACCTTATGTCCCTTTACATCACATATTGTCGATTGCCTAATTCATTACAGAAGTATCGCCCTTTGAGTAAGAAATTTTCCACTTTAATATTTTATAATGAACTTCATGTGGCTTTCACTTAAAAAGTTTTCGAAATGAGGGTAGTCATCATCTTCAGTGATAGTTTTAGTTATTGATGTAGGATTATACAAGTGTGTCTCATCTTCGGAGAAGGTGGCGATGAGACTTAAAACCTAGGTCTGCTGGCTAAAATGCTTAGTGCAATACAGCGAGGATAAATAAACGCTTATACGCACGAGAAGGTGGCGAGACCGGCATCACTTTCCACCATGGGTGATGCTGATGATGTCAGTCTTTACGTTGACATAGCATTGAACTTAGCATTTTTTCTGACATTTACTTGCCATTATGTGCGGCTGTGAGTTAGGTGATCAATAGGACCTCACATTCATTCTTGTTACTGAACTTAAACTTGAAGTTCACAGCAAAACCATTTTTGACGCCTCGTTTAATAAGTGAGTTCTGAAGCAGCTCCGCTATTTCAGAGCACTTATTGACTTGTTTCATATCTGTAAAAAGCGTTTTAGCTTTGTTTTTTGTTATATATAATTACAATACTAATGTGTTCACCCCTTGAAATGCAATCGGCTTAATATGTTATGACAACATTATTGTTTTTAAAGGTATCTTCGAATTTATTGCGCTTTGTGACTATGGTAATAGTCGCATATAAATAATATGATTGACCATGGATATGTCAGGCTGAGGCAAAGAAGAAATAGGTTTATTTCCACCAACCCATGTGCTTGTATGTTTAAACTGCTGAAACATTTTTTTATTAAATTAAAAAAACAAAACAATTCTTCAACCATAATAAAGAGGTAAATCAACCTTAACCTTCCTGGTTTTTTTCTGGACGTTTTTTTTTTGGCACTAGGATTCGGGGGAGCATATAGTTGCCGCCATGTCTGTCTGTATGTATGTACGTCCGTCTGTCCCGTTTTCTTGTCCGTTTAACTCCTCCTACGTTTTTCATCCGATTTTCACAAAATTTCATAGGAAGTATCAGTATAATGTCTAGTAGCGCATATTGTCGGGAGGTTCCAGTTGAATGATTTTTGGCAGAGTTATGTGACTTTGAAGTTTTTTGAATGTAAACCTTGTCTGCTCAACTCCTACGTTTTTCATCCGATTTTTGCAAACTTCATTGGAAGTATCAGTATGATGTCTAGTAGCACATATTATCAGGACGTTCTGGTTGAATATTTTTTGGCAGAGTTACGGGACTTTGAAGTATTCGATTCTAAAGGTTGTCCACTCAACTCCTCCAAAAAATTTCATCTGATATCCATGAAACTTTATAGGAAGTATCAGTATTATTTCTAGTAACGCATATTGTCAGGATGTTTCAGTAAAAAGCAAATTCGCGGAGTTACGGAACTTTGCAATTTTTTAAAAATCTTTAAAGCTTTTAAGCTCAATTCATCCTACATTTTCCATTCGATTGTATGTCACATGTGTAGCTTTATTCGGCGAGCATCCATCGGTACTACTGATTCCTTGTTGTCATCAGTTTTCATCAACTTTAATGTAAAAGATTTTAATAAATGTGAATTTGATCTCAGATGTTGATTTGTGTATTGCAGGCTCCATCTAACAAGCTGACGTACGAAATCGACAGTGGCAACTCTGGCTATTTCTATATCAACAGTGTCACGGGAGTTATCATCCTTTTACAGTCGGTTAATAACACTAACCAGGACTTCTACAGGGTAGGTTTGCTGTTACTTGAATACTATCCTATTTAAGGGCCATATTGCCTTCGTAAAAATAAAAAAAAGATTCAGGTATTATAGATATCAATAAAGATTCAACGAATAATAACTGCTATTTTTTCATTCCACAAAGGTATTATGATGTAACTGAATATGTTAATTTTGAGCATTATGAGTCATACAGATCGATTGTATTCAGAGACCACCTGCTTTAAGAGACCCCCTCTCAATTCCCAATTGAATTGTCTTAAAGGGGTTGACGCACTGTTTTCACTGATTTATTTAAAAGGGCTCTGAAAAACTCGAAAAAAGCTGAAAGAAATATCAAAATGCCATGAAAAATAAAGAAGATATGACCGATTGAATATTTGCAAAGAACATAAGTGGAGGCGGCCATCTTGGAACGATGACATCATCGCGCCTTTTTACTATAATTGGCATATAGACAAAACACATTTTATACCAAATAAAATCACTGCAAATTGATTAAAAACTAAATATACAGAATGTAAAATGTATACATCTTACGCTTATTTTTCATTTGCAGTGATTTTCTTTGCTTTAAAAGACATTTTGTCACTATTCCATATATTGTGAAAAGGCGCGATGATGTCATCGTTCGAACTTATGTTTTTGTGCAAATTTTCAATAGGTCATATCTTCTTTATTTTTCATGGCATTTTGATATTTCTTTCAGCTTTTTCAAGTTTTTTAGAGCCTTTTAAAATAAACCTTGTTTGAAAATAGCGCATCAACCTCTTTAAGTTAAAACGAACCTGTATTAAAAGACCTAGCTGACGTTGAGAGACAATTTGACTTTTGTCTTTTCATACAGGTTAGATTGTATCTGGTGTTCATGACTTCAATATAAATTAATTCTGAATTAAGTAACGAAAACAATTTTTTTCTCCATTTCAGAATAAAAGTTTATTTCTCTAATTAAAACACATGGTATTACAGTAAATGTATAACAATTAATATGTTTTCCAAATGTTACTTAATTTACAGATTCAAGTGACAGTAAGGGATGGTGGCACACCCCAGAGGTTCACAGCATGTATCGTTGATGTGAGGGTTATCCGGACAATCAGCATAACATTCCCATCATGTTATACTGCAGCCATTTCGGAGACCATATCTGTTGGCGGTGCTGTAACCAGGGCCCGAGCATTCCCAGAGGTATTTTATTTAGCTCTTACTGTGTTGTCAGGGCCCAAGCATTCCCAGAGGTATTTTATTTAGCTCTTACTGTGTTGTCAGGGCCCAAGCGTTCACAGATTTTATTTAGCTCTTACTGTGTTTTCAGGGTCTGAACATTCCCAGATTTTATTAAGCTCTTACTGTGTTGTCAGGGCCCAAGCATTCCCAGAGGTATTTTATTTAGCTCTTACTGTGTTGTCAGGGCCCAGGCATTCCCAGAGGTATTTTATTTAGCTCTTACTGTGTTGTCAGGGCCCAGGCATTCCCAGAGGTATTTTATTTAGCTCTTACTGTGTTGTCAGGGCCCAAGCGTTCACAGATTTTATTTAGCTCTTACTGTGTTGTCAGGGCCCAAGCGTTCACAGATTTTATTCAGCTCTTACTGTGTTGTCGGGGCACAAGCATTCTCAGATTTTATTTAGCTCTTACTGTGTTGTCAGGGCTCAAGCATTCACAGAGTTATTTTAGTTAGTTTTTACTGTGTTATCCGGGCCAAAGCAATCCCAGAAGTATTTTATTATACCCCCACTAGGTATACTAGTTTCACCCTGTCCATCCGGACGTCTGTCCGTCCGGTCATCTGTCTGTCTGTCTGTAGACGCAACCTTGTTTGTTCCATAACTCCCTTTCCCCTGAAGCAAATCTCATAAAACTTCATGGGTGGACTGCCTGTGGTGAGAGGATGACCCCTGTTGATTTTGAGGTCAGTAGGTCAAAGGTCAAGGTCACTGGGATCCGATAATGAAAAATCTTGTCCGCACCATAACTCCTCTCTCCCTGAGAAAATCTCATGAAACTTCATAGGTAAACTATGGTGAGGGGATGACACCTATTGTTTTGAGGTCATCTGTCTGTCTGTCTGTAGACACAACCTTGTCCGTTCCATAACTCCTCTCTCCCTGAGGCAAATTTCATGAAACTTCATAGGTGAACTGCCTGTGGTGAGAGGATGCCTCCTACTGATTTTGAAGTCAATAGGTCAAGGGAACTGGGACTCTATAATGAACAATCTTGTCCACTCCATAACTCCTCTCCCCCTGAGGCAAATCTCATGAAACTTAATAGGTGGACTGCCTATGGTGAAAAGATGGCCCCTATTTGTTTTGATGTCAGTAGGTCAAAGGTCAAGGTCACCATTACCTGATCATGAAAATCCCATTCCACTCAATCTTTACTCAAACGGTAGGGTAGGAAATGGGGGCGACTGGTAGCAGGGGTATAATATTTGTCACCCTTAAAAGGCGACAGCTCTAGTTTAGCTCTTTGTTGTCAAGTTAAGAGCATTTCCAGATTTTATTTAGCCCTTACTGTGTTGCCAGGGCCCAAGCATTCCCAGAGGTATTTTATTAGCCCTTATTGTGTTGCCAGGGCCCAAGCATTCCCAGAGGTATTTTATTAGCCCTTATTGTGTTGTCAGGGCCCAAGCATTCCCAGAGGTATTAGCCCTTACTGTGTTGTCAGGGCCCAAGCAATCCCAGAGGTATTTTATTTAGCTTTTACATTGTCAGGGCACGAGCATTCCCAGAGGTAATTCAGTTACCTCTTACATTGGCAGGGCACGAGCATTCCCATTGGTATTTTATTTAGCACTTATAGTGTTGTCAGGGCACGAGCATTCCCAGAGGTATTTTATTTAGCTCTTACAGTGTTGTCATGAGCATTTTCAGACGTAAAGTATTTGCTCTACAAAAGTAATTTATAGACTTCAAACTATCCCAAATCCCAGCTTCAAAAAATAAACTGAGCTATCATTTATATATTTTCAGAACCTGATTTTGGTATACAGCATTGTCAATACTGGTTATGGCTCAAGTTACTTCCAGATTGATTCCAATACAGCCGATATCCGCATTGCAACTGACCTCCGTAATGATCCAGCTAAACTGACATTCTACAGGTGAGTTAAAACTACCTCCGTAATGACCCAGCTAAACTGACATTTTACAAGTTAGTTAAAACTGACCTCTGTAATGACCCAGCTAAACTGACATTCTACAGGTGAGTTAAAACTGTCCTCCGTAATGACACCTAAACTGACATTCTACAGGTGAGTTAAAACTGACCTCTGTAATGACCCAGCTAAACTGACATTCTACAGGTGAGTTAAAACTGACCTCTGTAATGACCCAGCTAAACTGACATTCTGCAGGTGAGTTAAAACTGACCTCCGTAATGACCCAGCAAAACTGACATTCTACAGGTGAGTTGAAACTGACCTCCGTAATGACCCAGCTAAACTGACATTCTTCAGGTGAATTAAAACTGACCTCTGTAATTACCCAGTAAAAAAGAGTGCGTGGGTGTTGCCTACTGTTCCTACAAGAGGTGCTGCAAGTTGATTACCTTAGTAATGATTGATCCTTTTATTGTATACCTTCATAAGTGCGTTTGTAATATAATACATTTAATAGGCCGTACAAGTATAATAAAAATAATGTAGGTAAGGGACACATCTGCACACACGGAGATGGGGATAGAGATGTTATTTACAAGCAACATTCTTGACGTGATATTGAATCAAAAATCATCAGTGCAGTGACTCAGGTTTTTATGCCCCTGAAGGGAGGCATATAGTAATCGCACCATTTGTCCGTTCGTCCTTATGTCCAAAACAATCATGTTTCAGCCATAACTTTGAAAGATATGCAGGGATTTTCGTGAAACTTAACACAAATGTTAAGCACAATGAGGTTGTGTGTCGTGTGCAAGAATCAGGTCTATACCTCAAAGGTCAAGGTCACACTTGGAAGTCAAAAGTCAAATGTCAACATTTTCAGGTACATTTGTCACTTATTGGTGACATTTCTTGTTGTATTTTACTGCAGTGAACTTTTTATTTATAGGCATATATTAAGTTTATTTTCAAGATAAATATATGTTTTATACTTAAATGCTTATATCCATAGGCTGACCATTCTTGCAAGAGATCAGGCCGACCAGACCGCCACCGGTTGTGTCGAGGTCACAGTGGTCCGTAATGCCAACCCGCCCGTGTTCCTAAGCGACTACACCCAGGCCATCTGTGATAACCTTGCTGTGGGCTCCAGTGTTCTACAAGTCAGCGCTAGTGACGCAGATGGGGTAAGTACTAAGTACTTTGACAGGTCAGTGAGAAACTACTGTATCTAGTTGTTTATTTATATCTAGTTACAGTAGTAGTTTAGCTTTCCATTACGTGGTCCCGCCTTAATTCCATTAAGCAATGTAAAGCTTTTATTAGCAGAATGACCTGTTTAAAAATACCTATTAAATGTTGTAATTTTACAATATGCAAATTTTTTAAGCCGAAATTAAGGTTTTATTTCATACCCCATCCAATCCTGTTTTCGCTTCTTGGAGAAGGGGTTGGATGGGGTATGAAAATTAATACTCGCACCATGTAATGCATCCCTTGACTTTCATCTTTTGACAGTCATTTATGCATTTTGTATTCTTAACATTTGTGTTAATAGAATTTAAAATTTCTTTTGTCTTTTTTTATTAAAACGTTATCCATTTTTCTCTACCTTGGTAGCTCCTTGGATAAGGGGACCTTGTGCAGACCTCTGCCTCCGTTTGGGTTTGCACCCAGAAGCATGTCTGATGGGAAAAATAAAGTAAAGACATTTTTTTGCCCCCAGAATTTTGTAGTCTGCTGAATTTGTATATTCGTATACATTTGCCATGTATAATTTGTATACAGATTCAAAAGTATACAGATTCAAAATGCCAATGCTCATTAAATGTGAATTTCACAATTTTTTCTCTATGTGATATTCATGCTTAATAGGTAAAAAAAAAGCAACATTTCCACTAATTGGCTGTCCCTTACTTAAAATGACCCTACATCTTTGAAATTTCATGTCACTATAACAGATTTTACTTGCTTGTATTGTTTTTTCGCATTGAGCTCTTTTTTCAGCTTTGATTTTGTTCCATAGTTGATGTGAAGATATATTTTTTATAGGATGTGTTACGCTACACGGTGATAAGCGATCTGTCTGCCATGGAATGGTTCTACCTTAACCCGTACACTGGTGTACTCACTCTGAGCAAGTACACGCAGGGTGTAGGCAACAACACTTACAGGGTAAGTCATATTTTATATGTCAGTTAAAGGTGAAATTGAATGGACAACATGTTTAGCTCAACTTTTAGACGAAATTCCGAGCTATTCTTAGTTGGCTCACCCTGGTGTCTCGATTGGCGTCGGAGTTGGTTAACCTCAGTCTATTGGCGTCGGAGTTGGTTAACCTCAGTCGATTGGCGTTGGAGTTGGTTAACCTCAGTCGATTGGCGTTGGAGTTGGTTAACCTCAGTCGATTGGCATCGGAGTTAGTTAACCTCAGTCGATTGGCGTCGGAGTTGGTTAACCCCTCGTGAGAAAGAATCTTGCAATATAGAAACTCGTGCACAAGCGCACTCGTTTCTATATCGCAAGAATCTTTCTCACTCGGGAATTATTTCCCATATCACAACAACAATGTTAATTAAACTCTATGTAATAAATATATCAGGAAAATGCTTAAATTTGGAAAAAACGCTCAGTAATACATGCATGTTTTGTAATTCTCTTTATTAATTTTCACTTAGTTGTGATCTTATACAAGCTTTTATCATGTCTGTGATCCTATATGCCTCTATATAGGAAACAATTGTTAATTATCTCCCTTAGAGATATTTAAAATGCTTGTTCCTGTTGCTTTTATCTTTGATTTGTTGATATTTCCACTCTTACAACATTTTTAATGCAAAGTCTTATAATTCTGTATTTCTGATTTAGTTTTAATGATGTTTTCAATGAAAAATAAGAGAATAATTGTGTGGTGTAGTTGGAAATACGGAATTAATTGCTTGGTGTTGCTGAAAACTGAGTCACTTATCAGATGTTTATATATTGTGATTCTACAATAATATCAGAGTAATCCAATTGAATGGACCAATGTTTGGCAAAGGGAATTAATTGTGTCACTGTGTAGCATGGAAGACACTTAGGGATCACTTTGTTCCATCATCCGTCGTCGTCATCCGTCGTCTGTCACACTTTAACCTGCAACCTAAACTTGGCCATAACTTGAAAAGTATTTGACCTATATTCATAAACTTCATACACATCTTCATCTTACGAGTCAGAATTATTGGTTATATGCCTCGTGTCCAATAACTTGGACTTTCATTTTGGCAGAGTTATGCCCCTTTTCATAAAACTTTAACCGGCAACCTAACCAATCTCATAACTGGCCATAAGCATGTGACAGGCGACACAATTGTTGGGTATAACACCCTACTAGTTTTTACCAGGGAAATAAATGATTAATGACCCCATTATTTTTCTTTACTACAGTTCACTATCCAAGCTGACGATCAGAGAGTCAACCAGCGTACAGCCACAACCCAGGTTCAAATACAGATTCTCCGCGACCTGAGTGCACCACAGTTCCAGCAGGAGCCTTACAGGGGCAGCGTCCAGGAGACTGCCTTCAACGGTACCACTATTACTCGTGCAAGCTGCTTCGACCCAGATCAGAACTGTGTAAGTAAAACTTGTATAAACTGGTTTAAAATAGTGAATGCCAAAGAATTAATTTTAATGACAAGTCAAGCATTCATCACAACACAGTTGTAACTACATATACGTATAGGGTTAACTATATTGTAATGTTGAATTACAATATAGTTAAACGAGTAATATACAGCCGCAAAAGTCAACATTTTAATAATGGTTAACCTGTTTCTAATGCATTTTAGTGTTTCTGACAATTTTTCTCTTAAATGCTTTCAAATAAAACTAAATGACGGTTTAACGTCACACGACTGGATTTGCGACATGTTATGCACTATTTAATAGTCACACATTTTTGAACGTCAACCAGTCGGATAGCAGGATTTTTGTCAAGTGTGTTAGATTTAAGAAATAATAAATAAGTACCTGTGTTTAATCGGTGAATAAAATACAGTTAGGAGTTCGGATGCGTAGTAATTAAATTAAATTTCTCGCATCCGAACGACTAACTGTATTTTATTCACCGATAAAATACAGGTCCGTATTTATTATTTTGATTCTAACACAACAATGACCCCATTATTTACGCTATTGTTGGGCTCTATATATTATCTCGGAGGTCAAGGTAATCAGGCTGCTATGTTTACATGCTGTTCCATTGGACTCCCCAGTATGCAAAGTTCTGCGTTTCAATGCACTAGTTTTCACGTGACAAACAAGTCATTGCTTACGTCATATAGCTTGCGCTGTATGACGTCAAACGTTCTTCACCTTGTTCAAGATGCTTATTAATGTTATATGTACATGTGCATATGATGGGTTTATTTCGGGGGTGTGCACGGTTTGGAAGAATGGCAATTTTGTTGTAATTAACATTTCATTAAAATTACTGTTCAGTTTGTCTTCGTGACGTATATTTACCAACTGACGTCATGTAACATGGCGCTTCCAATGGATGAAATATACGTGGGGAATTAATGTAACAGCTGTTTTTTATCGTAGAATAACATACAGCTGTCTCCTTTGTGTATATGAAAGACTGCAGAGGTCGTGTTAGAATATAGAATAAGATACAACAGTGTTGTGTTGAATGCTCGAAGTAGTCTCTTAAAGACCCGAGTCATACTATAAAAACGGAAGCGGGAGAAAATGTCTACTTAGTTCCTATACACTGCATTGTCTATAAACATTACAGGTGGAGAAAACATTATAGATCATAAGAATCTTCCATGGGTATCCGGTGAAGATAGAGAATTTCAACCCGAGGTAAAAGTGTTTTTATCAGAACCGAGGCTCTGCAGAGGTTCCGATTAAAACACTTATACCGAGGGTTGGAATTCCCTATCTGAACCGAATACCCATGATAGATTCTTTTTCTTGCATATCAGAGACATGTTATGCGTTGACGCCCCCAGGTCCTAACGTTTTGTATGTTTTCCTGCATATCGGATGTTGGTGCGTGCGTGAATTTTATCTTTACCCATACATATAAGGCTTTCCATCCCCCATGTAAAACATGGATAGCCTTATCCGGTATGCAAGAAATAAGAATCCATGATGAGTATCCTTGTTAGGGTGAGACTTGTAACCGTGGACGAGGCTCTGCCGAGTGAGCCTCGTCCCTGGTTGAGAGCCTCGTCCCCGGTTGCAATTCTGATCCCGAGGGGGAGACCCAATTCAAGTCTAACATGTATATAATAGACATTGTCTGAATAAACGTTTACTCTATCTGTCTATTGGGTAAAAAAATGCAGTAAATGATTGAATGTCAGGTTTTGAACGTTTGACATACGTTTAATTAAACACTAAGAATACCTAATGTCAAAAGCTTAAGTGTAACTATTATTCTTCTATTAAAAGGAACAGAAATTAAAATAACTTTCAACATATAAGTACTGTATTTCTTCTCTCTTCCCCCACCTTAACTTCAACCGCTGCCTCTTAAAAGTGGAATATTTTGGACGACATGCGATTTTCTGGTGGAAATATAGCACCCACCCCACTAATGGTTGTCATGTGTATCATATTTTATACATGACTTCGGATGTTAATGTAAGAGCTGCGACAACACCTGACAAGGTATGAGCCCTTTTTATACACATCTGTTTTATGATTACAGGGCAGCATATTCTTCAGAGAAATACAGTACACAGTGGCATCCGCCTTCTTTGGCATCGAGGCAGTGTCTGGTAATGTGTACCTCCGTGATGCCAGTGGATTACGCTTTCATCCGGCCACCCAATATGTCGTGAGTATACCTATACTTGGCAGCAATGTCAAAATAAATTACTTTACTGCCAAGCAATGTCAAAATAAATTACTTTACTGCCAAGCAATGTCAAAATAAATTACTTTACTGTCAAGCAATGTCAAAATAAATTTACTATCAAGCAATGTCAAAATAAATTACTTTACTGTCAAGCAATGTCAAAATTACTTAACTGTCAAGCAATGTCAAAATTACTTAACTGTCAAGCAATGTCAAAATAAATTACTTAACTATCAAGCAATGTCAAAATAAATTACTTAACTGTCAATCCTACTGCCGGGAGATTATTATACAGCTGTCAATCCTACTGCCGGGAGATTATTATACAGCTGTCAAACCTACTGCCGGGAGATTATTATACAGCTGTCAATCCTACTGCCGGGAGATTATTATACAAGTTATTAGAAAACATTAATCTAACAAACTGTAAATATACACATGGCTATGGTTGTGTGTTGGTTTCTGTGAACAGTAAATATACACATGGCTATGGTTGTGTGTTGAAGGTTTCTGTGAACAAATATGACTTTTTATTTGACATTATGGATTGGCACACTAAAAACCCCAGCTTAAGGTGCTTAAATAAACATTTCTTACAGTTAGAAATGAAGATTTTTTTGGTGATGTTTAACATGCTTTGATTCATAGAAATGGGATAAGCTATATAACACCTTGCAATATGCAATCTTAAGCAAAATACGTGTAGTTTCTTTGACAGTATTGGCCTTGATTCTTTTACAGCTACGAGTCCAGTGCTGCAACTCAGCTTACCCTGATATCTGTGACGAGTCTCCAGTCACAATCGACGTCACGCGAAACATTAACAGACCCATCTTCAATTCCACTCGATATTCCACACAATTATATGCCTGTGAAGGACTGTCCTCTCAGCTGCTGGGAGGAAATGTGTTGCAAGTTTTTGCCACAGACGCTGATGGCGATTACATCACCTATTCAATCACGGGTGACACTTTTGGAAACACCAACCGCGCCTTGGAATATTACTACATCTCGCCCTCCACCGGAGTTATCTCCCTTAGAAAGCCATTGACTGAAGGAACGCAGACACAGGACAGTGTAAGTTGTTCAATAGTTAGAGTTTCTTAAAAAGTTATTAGTCTAAGAAATTGTTTAGTATATGCGAAAATAAGTTGCAATTTGACAAAACAATTAAAAAAAAAAAAAGGATAAGAAATTGATTTCTTAATCCTCTGACAAATTGGTACGGTCTCTGAAAGCTCCAATATTTCGTAACCTACACTTTTAGATACGAGGAAGATTTATGTCACGTATCAGGTATTTCTTTATCTGTTCTTTTTATACACCCGTTTTAAAAAAATGGTTCATATTATAATTTCACGCAGGTCGGGCGGCAGGCGCCGGAAGGATAAGTTGCCAGTCATTTACAAGAGAATGCCTTCATGGATTGGTTTTGTATTTGGGGACAATGTTTATGACCACAATATCTTGGCCACCTATAATGCCAAAATTATGGCCTTCTGTTGAAAAATTATGATTTTTGTGGTTTCAGCTCAGTAATTCCAATCTTTATGAAACTTGGGGACAATGTTTATGTCTACAACATCTCGTCAAATAATGAGTTATGGCTCTTTGATTGTTGAAAATTTATGATTTTTTGCAATGTCCACTCAATAACATTTATAATCCAATCTTAATGGAACTTGGAGACAATGTTTCTGGCAACAATAGCTCAGCCAAGTTCGATAACCAGCCAGATCACACCTATAATTCCCTAATGAGTTATGGCCCTTTGATTTTTATGGACTTTTTTTGTGGTATCCGCTCAGTAACGTTAACATTTATAATCAAATTTTGATGAATTTTGTGGACAATGTTTAGGAGCATAATATCTCGGCCGAGTGTGATACCATTGCACATGGTCTTGTAAATAAGAATTCCATACAGGTGACGGGTAAATTGTGTCAAATTTCCATTCTTGTTATCAGTGAGGAGATACTATTTTTGTGACTTAAAGATATTCATTACATTTCGAACCTTGTTTCAGATTGGTATACAAGCATGCGACAACCGTACGCCCCAGCAGTGCTCTAGTACAGAAGCAGTGATCAGCATCCTACGTAACCAGTTCACGCCCAATTTCCTTAATACGCCATACCAAAGGTCAATCTCGCCTAACTTTTTACTGGGGGAGACCGTGCTGACTGTGATGGCCAGAGATCAGGATCTTCAAGTAAGTGTAACAAGCATGTATTCTTTACATGAAAAATAGAATTAAAACATACCAACATAAAGATTCCAAAACCGCAAATTTTTATATGATTGCAATTGCTAAAAATGGAATAAAATTAAAAACAAAACAGATGTTAATTCTTAAACAGCATATTTTAAGTCAGTTTCAGCCCCGTGTGGTTCTCGGGGGCTCCGTTTGGTCACGGGGCAAAGAATAGGGCCACTGCAGATCCCTTTGGAGGGATAGGCAGAGGGGTCGAATCCCCCCAAATTCATGTTCATTTTATTATTTTTTGTTCATGTTCATTAAAAGTCTTCATCATGATTCCTGCATTGTTTCAGGTGCTATCTCGCTCGCATCAAAAGAGCAGTGGCAGAAAAACAATAACGTGGCTCCAGCGTAAATGGAGTTTCTACGATAGAATTTGCAGCAACTCTGCAGTTCAGGGTGAGAAGGTTCTAGGCCCATTTTCCTTATTTTATCTCGATGTACATGGAAGATGAGCCTGGCATGTTCATGCCTTTTAGGCGCCATATAACCTTTTCATGTGTTGGTGCGCCTTAAAACCCCAATTCAATTCAATTCAATTAAGTCAGTTTCATAAAAATACTATAATTATAAACACAATTGGGATAGGCAAGGACACTTTTTATATGGATGGCTATATTAGTAATTGAACTGAATTGAATTGGATTTTATAGTCGCACCAACAGCTAAGGTCATATGGTGACTTTCCAGCTTCCACTGGTGGAGGAAGACCCCAGGTGCCCCTCCGGTCAATTTTCGTGCATGGGTGGGCACCTGGGTAGAACCACCGATGTTCCGCAAGCCAGTTGGATAGCTTCCTCACATAAAGATTCCTAGTCCCCTGAGGGATCGAACCTACAGCGGTGATGGTGGCTATATTAGTAGTTGTGTTTGGAAGGCGAATAGAATTAAGGATAAATACCAAACTAGTATAATAGATATTGTATCCATCCTTTGTAGGGCGTCATTAACTACAAATTAGAGGGAGAATACCCAGCCCCGTATTTCTTCGACGTTGGACTGACAACAGGAATCATCACGTTAAAACAGTCTGTACAGAATGATGGGGCATGCTCCAACTATGTACTTCGTATAATTGCCTATGACACGTACTGCTCGGGCATTGCGACTTCTACGGCGACAATCTTTGTGAACAGAAACCCAAGCACGCCAGTATTTTCATCAAACTGCCAGGCTACTATTTCAGAGTCGACAATGCTTGGAGCAAATATTTTCAATGCAACGGCATCAGATGCTGATGGGGTACGTTTTATTTATTATCGTAAACTTGTATTTATTTGATTTCCAATGTGTAAAATTGTATGGCTTTGCTGTTTGTGTTTTATACCATCTGGAATTCAAAGTTTTGTCAAAAATATAATTAAAAAAACAGATTGAAAAGGTTTTATAGAGTAAAAAATGGTTATATAACCATGATAATATATCAAATATTTTTATACAGCTGATATTTATTATAAAACTTATGTAGCTCTATAATTATCTGTTTATAAAACACGTTTTAATTAGTAATTTATCATATATAGACTTTGAATTACTGATATGTTCATCTATAATTACTGATATGTTCATCTATAATTACTGATATGTTCATCTATAATTACTGATATGTTCGTCTATAATTACTGATATGTTTGTCTATAATTACTGATATGTTCATCTATAATTACTGATATGTTCTTCTATAATTACTGATATGTTCATCTATAATTACTGATATGTTCATCTATAATTACCGATATGTTCATCTCTAATTACTGATATGTTCATCTATAATTACTGATATGTTCATCTATTTTCAGGACACTCTTCGTTATTATTTTGGCAGTACTAACAATGATGCTAGTAACTATTTCTACGTGAACCCACTCAGTGGCCAAATAGCCCTGAAGAACTCACTTGTGAACACAGCCGCCACACAGTTTTCGGTATGTACATTTGGAGAGAGGAAAACATCTTACAGTAATACATTGCCCTCCAAAAGTTTATTCACAATTCTTTATTTCCCAAATATGTTCAATTTTTGTTTTTTAAGTAGTTGTACTAAGTTGACCTCCAAATGTTATTTCATATCCTGAGTTACACCACAGGCAAATCCAAATGTTATTTCATATCCTGAGTTACACCACAGGCAATTAAAGCATTTACTTTACCATGAAATAATCAAAATTATCAAAATAGGAATGGTAATGCTTCTTGTTTCAAGCATGTGTAAGAGTTCAAAGATACTGTGGGCAGAGTTCATTTAATAAACAGGACATGCATAGAACAACAAATACATCTTCTTGTGACTCAGTTATGATTCTAGCTTCATGTTAAAGTAAACGGTATTATTGTCATAAGGGTAGTTAATGAACAAAACAATTGCAGAACTATGGTGGTGGTTTGGCGATTGGCGGGCAGGGTAAGCAACTCCCTGGGCGATGCATAACGCTGAAAATCTGTTCTTCCCTCATAAATTCCCTCTCTGTCATTTCCCTCTCTATCATTTCCCTCTCTATCATTTCCCTCTCTGTCATTTCCCTCTCTATCATTTCCCTCTGTCATTTTCCTCTCTATCATTTCCCTCTCTATCATTTCCCTCTCTGTCATTTCCCTCTCTGCCATTTCCCTCTCTATCATTTCCTTCTCTATCATTTCCCTCTACATCATTTCCTCTCTGTCATTTCCCTCTCTATCATTTTCCTCTCTATCATTTCCCTCTCTATCATTTCCCTCTCTGTCATTTCCCTCTGTCATTTCCCTCTCTATCGTTTCCTTCTCTATCATTTCCCTCTACATCATTTCCTCTGTCATTTCCCTCTCTATCATTTTCCTCGCTATCATTTCCATCTCTATCATTTCCCTCTCTGTCATTTCCCTCTCTGTCATTTCCCTCTATCATTTCCTTCTCTATCATTTCCCTCTCCATCATTTCCTCTATGTCATTTCCCTCTCTATCATTTCCCTCTCTATCATTTCCCTATCATTTCCCTCTCTATCATTTCCCTCTCTATCGTTTCCCAGTCCGTCATTTTGCTCTCTTTGGGGCAGTTAAAAATAACCTAAATAATTCGAGCCGTTACTGTCCAAATTACAGTTCAGTGTGACAGTCAGTGACCAGAGCTGCTCGCCGAAATCAGCATCGTCCAACTGCTTCATCACCGTGCAAAGGTGTCGGACGACGCCAGTTTTCAACCGAGAACCGTACATTGTCAATATCCAGGAGAACAGACCTGTAGGGGACAGCATATTCCAGGTCACAGCCACAGACAATGATCTGTCTGGTGCCATAGTCTATGGCGTGTCTTCTGATTTCCTCACTGGAGATTTCCGAGCACCGTATTACTTTAGTCTGAATTCCAACGATGGTTCAGTCCAAGTGAGAAATGATTTAAAACTGGATACAACATCAAGCAACTACTATGTAAGTTATGGATAGCTATTTTTGTTATAATTATCAGTCTTAAACTAATAAACTAAATTATTGCTCTATTTGCAGTTTTGGGTCATCATAATTTATTGGTTCCTGACCCTTAGAAACCAAAAACAGTAACAGTAATAGGCTGGAAGTCAGGTTTTTTTCCCTCACACCATCATGATTTCTTATCCAGGAACTTTTATAAAGCTTCATATATCATTTGCCCTTGTGAATAATCCCTATTTATTTTAGTGACAGAAAAAAAGGGTCAATGTCATAGAGACTTTGGGTAAGGAAGTTTCCTGTATTTTGTACTGGTCAAAGGTTAATGTCAAAATGGTTAAATAAGTAAGCTGAGTTGAAATTTATATTAAATCAAAGTTATTTCAATAGGTATATGTGTTGAGAGAGAGTCTTATGGATTAGGTGGGCGTAGTTATAGGGAAAATGGATAGGTATTCAGAGAGTTACTTTAGACAATCAGGGGTGTAACTCGTTTGTTATTTTTGAAATAACTTGTTTAGGTTATTACATTTTTTTATTTTTTATTTTAAATACCGGTAACTGCAACGAGCCTTTTTCTGACATTTGTTCATTTTCATCTATTTCTAAATCTGTTGACTATCAAAACCAGAACTTTCCTGTAACATACAACATTTTTCCCTGGTTCTTTTATCTTTGTGGTTAACTAATTTGACTTCTTTTATGCAATTTTTACAAAAGCTCTTAAAGATGGTACGTGTTACATAACAAAATTGGTAATTAATTGCCTCTTGAGCAGTCGTACCTATTGGTGTCATCTTTATTCAGTTAGATGTACAAGTTTTCTGTTGGCATTAGTTATTGCTTGGGATTTATTACTAGTTCAACGAGTTTTAAGATAAAATCATTCTACACAAAAGTATCCTAAATAAGGTATTATTACTCCTACTTTGTTTCAATGGGAAATAATTTATTCTTGAAAATAACATGTTCCAGTAATATTTCAAAAAATAAGTTACTCCCCTGACTGTTAGATGGCTTTTATTAGATTTCCTAAAAGAAATCAGACTATATAAATCATTATAATGTGTTCTTTATATATTTACTTGTTTACATACCCGTTGACGGGCATTTGTTGATTTACATATATAGTTTATGTTACTACCATCTCGTCCCTTATTTTTTAATAGTTTTATCTTTATATATTTACAATAATTTTTAATTAATACTTCACTTTTTCATCTGTCATTAGTTTTTGCGCACAGTATGACCTGTTTATGTGTCGACGTGCCGTAAAACACCATTCATTCATTCATTTTTATTAGAATGTTTAGCTCTATGTCTCAGATTTATTAAGTAACCAATACCATATAAAAATCAACCATGATCAAGAAGCTTAATTTTTTGGATATCGCAAACATTTAAATGAATTTTATTTCAACAGTTGATTGTGACAGCATATGACAGCCTGTGTACGAGCCTGGTTGATACGGCAACAGTGACTATTGTAGTGACGCGAAACCCGAATAGTCCCGTGTTCAACGTACCGTCGGTTCAGTGTCATGCCACAATTCCAGAAACCTACTCTCTCGGACGTCCTGTCTATGATATAAATGCCACAGACGCCGATGGTGTAAGTATATATATTAAAAAATAGACATATCAGACATATTTTGCCAAGGAAAACTTCCATTAGGAAAAATTGCAAGTTCTTAACTTATATTAAATGTATGAACTTATTTAGTAATTCTAAGTCAGACTATTTGAAGAATAACAAACATAATATGCATTGAATGTATTGCACTACAAAATAATATAGATGAAAATAATGAAATAAATAAATACATTTCCACGGCAGGATCAAGTGTGTTACAAGTTCCTACCCCAGAGTGATCAGTTTAACCCCAACATCAACAAGGGATTGGATTACTTCTACATCCTGGAGAGGACTGGAGAAATCTACCTCAGACAGCCGCTGTATCTGGATCCAACATCAGATAGCAGATTTACCGTAAGTTCACTTATGCCGATTTAGTCAGTGGAGAGACCCTATTTAGTCAGTGGAGAGACCTTATTTAGTCAGTGAAGAGACTCTATTTAGACATTGGACTCATATTTAGCCATTGGAGAGACCCTATTTAGTCAGTGGAGAGAATCTATTTAGCTATTGGAGAGACCCTATTTAGTCGGTGGAAAGACCCTATTTAGTCGGTGGAGAGACCCAATTTAGTCAATGGAGAGAATATATTCAGCAAGTGGAGAGACTCATATTTAATCAGTGGAGAAACTCTATTTAGCCAATGGAGAGACCCTATTTAGCCATTGGAGAGACCTTATTTAGCCATTGGAGAGACTGTTTAACCTATGGAGAGACAAGGCTCTAAGAATGTAGAATGATTTGATTTCAAAAATAAGAATATTAAATAGATTAATCTTAAAGTAGTGAGATTTATTGAGATAAAATCTGGAGAACGGGCCTAGAACCTTCTCACCCTGAACTGCAGAGTTGCTGCAAGTTCTATTGTAGATACTCCATTTATGCTGGAGCCACGTTATTGTTGTTCTGCCACTGCTCTAGTGATATGAGCGAGATGGTACCTGAAACAATGCAGGGGTCATGATGAAGACCTTTAATGAGCATGAACGAAAAATTATAAAATGAACATTAATTCGGGTGGGGGGTTCTACTCCTCTAACGGGGATCTGCAGTGGCCCTATTCTTTGCCCCGAGTACCACACGGGGCTGGTTATGATTAGATCAAACTGTAGTAATTCTCCACTTTCACTTTCATTATTATCCTTACTGCCGAACTGGAAATAAATCAGCAAGCTCATCTTTTCTGTGTTGGAAATTATAGGCATGGTTTATGACCAAATAGGACTGATAGTAATTTTTTTGAGATGCCAATATCTTCGAATAATTATCCTAAATAGCCAAGGTTGAAGCGAGCCATGTTCTGCCATTGGTCTCGGATAACTTCGATAAAATCACAACAAACATTGCATTTCAAAAACAAAAACTTGCAATTCCGTCAATCATCTCGGATACAAGCATAACAAAGACAACCAGAACTATCACTGAAGGTGATGAATACTCCCACTTTTTTGCAAATATAACAAGAAATCGGTAAAATCGATGGATGCTCCCCGAATAAAGGTACACATGTGAAATACAATCGGATGGAAAATATAGGATGAGTTGGGCTTACCAATCAATGTACATGGAGAATGAGCCTGGCATGTTCATTCCTGTTAGGCGCCGTTATAACCTTTCATGTGTTGGTGCGCCTTAAAACCCCAATTCAAAACTAATCATAACCAATGACAACAACCTACAGCCCAGATAGTGCTTCCTAATTTAAGACATTAATTTTACAATTAAAATTCATCTCATAGCAGATGGTGCATCTAAGAATTAAAAGAAAAAATCGATTTCATGTGGTATTCCCCACTCCCATCCCCCACCCTACATGTCAGCACCTGAAAAAATCCTGAGGAAGACCATGTTACTATTTCATTTTTTCATTTTTTATCAGTTTTGCGCACAATGTGAGCTACTTATGTGTTGACATGCCTTTAAATACTGTTCATTCATTGACAATACTGTATTACCGTATTAATATCACAGTTGATCATTCATTGACATTACTGTATTACCGTATTAATATCACAGTTGATCATTCATTGGCAATACTGTATTACCGTATTAATATCACAGTTGATCATTCATTGACAATACTGTATTACTGTATTAATATCAGTTGATCATTCATTGACAATACTGTATTACCGTATTAATATCACAGTTGATCATTCATTGACAATACTGTATTACTGTATTAATATCAGTTGATCATTCATTGACAATACTGTATTACCGTATTAATATCACAGTTGATTATTCATTGACAATACTGTATTACCGTATTAATATCACAGTTGATCATTCATTGACAATACTGTATTACCGTATTAATATCACAGTTGATCATTCATTGACAATACTGTATTACCGTATTAATATCACAGTTGATCATTCATTGACAATACTGTATTACCGTATTAATATCACAGTTGATCATTCATTGACAATACTGTATTACCGTATTAATATCACAGTTGATCATTCATTGACAATACTGTATTACCGTATTAATATCACAGTTGATCATTCATTGACAATACTGTATTACCGTATTTATATCACAGTTGATCATTCATTGACTACTGTATTACAGTATTAATATCACAGTTGATCATTCATTGACAATACTGTATTACCGTATTAATATCACAGTTGATCATTCATTGACAATACTGTATTACCGTATTAATATCACAGTTGATCATTCATTGACAATACTGTATTACCGTATTAATATCACAGTTGATCATTCATTGACTACTGTATTACAGTATTAATATCACAGTTGATCATTCATTGACAATACTGTATTACAGTATTAATATCACAGTTGATCATTCATTGACAATACTGTATTACCGTATTAATATCACAGTTGATCATTCATTGACAATACTGTATTACCGTATTAATATCACAGTTGATCATTCATTGACAATACTGTATTACCGTATTAATATCACAGTTGATCATTCATTGACAATACTGTATTACCGTATTAATATCACAGTTGATCATTCATTGACAATACTGTATTACCGTATTAATATCACAGTTGATCATTCATTGACAATACTGTATTACCGTATTAATATCACAGTTGATCATTCATTGACTACTGTATTACAGTATTAATATCACAGTTGATCATTCATTGACAATACTGTATTACCGTATTAATATCACAGTTGATCATTCATTGACAATACTGTATTACCGTATTAATATCACAGCTGATTATTCATTGACAATACTGTATTACCATATTAATATCACAGCTGATTATTCCACAGATGACGGTCGAGGCCAGAGACAGATGCTTCACAGATCAGAACGTGAGATATTCAACGGTGTCCATGACGTGGTGTGTCACGCGAAATCCTTGCACAGCTCCAGCCTTCTTCCAGACTCCGTATAATACAATAATCTCAGAGAACACGAATGTTGGAACATCTGTCTTCTCTGTCTCTACCACTACAGATAATTTACAGGTACGTAGTTGGGATCAGCTCCCGGAATCAGCTCCCAGGATCAGTTATATGATACATAGTTCCGACTTATCAGTAAAATCCAATTAACACTTGTCAGAAGCCAGCTGACCAATGGTGGCTCTCAGAGACGGATTACAAAATGCAGCAGTGTTTGTGGGAACAAGAGGGCTTTGTCATTTTAACTGTCCCAGAAATATGGTTCTTTTATATTGAACATATAGTTTAATACGTTGCCTATCATGATACATCGATACATCGATACATCGATAAGTCGATGCATCGTTACACCACTATATGTATGTAAGACTCTTTAACCATGATCATACTGGTATGTAAGTCTCTTCATAACCATGATCATACCTGCATGTAAGTCTCTTCATAACCATAATCCTACCTGCATGTAAGAAGACTTTATAACCATGATCATACCTGCATGTAAGTCTCTTCATAACCATGATCATACCTGCATGTAAGACTCTTTAAAACCATGATCATACCTGCATGTAAGACTCTTTAAAACCATGATCATACCTGCATGTAAGTCTCTTCATAACCATAATCCTACCTGCATGTAAGAAGACTTTATAACCATGATCATACCTGCATGTAAGTCTCTTCATAACCATGATCATACCTGCATGTAAGACTCTTTAAAACCATGATCATACCTGCATGTAAGACTCTTTATAACCATGATCATACCTGCATGTAAGACTTTTTATAACCTTGATCATACCGGTCTGTAAGACGTTTTATAGCCATAATCATAAAGGTATGTAAGACTTTTGAATATATAACCCTGATCATACCTGTATGCAATACTCTACCTAACCCTGATCATATCTGTATGTAAGACTCATCATAACCCTGATCATACCTGTACGTAAGTATCTCCATAACCTTGATCATACCTATACGTAAGACACTTCATAACCATGATCACGTTCATTCTGTTTCAGGGGAGCCGTGTGTATTCGATATGTGGAAATGACCTTGCTCCATATTTCTTCCGTCTGAACTCAAATGGTGAAATAACTGTTAACAGGACTCTACGAAATGACTACAGTAACAACCTGCAGTACACAGTAAGTGACGGTTATTGAATTAGAATACAAGATTGTTTTTAACATTAATAATAACATTGAAGTTCGCATCACAAATGTTCTTCCTGTCAGTATTATGTTTCCTTTTTGGACCTGATTGCCATATATATATATACAGTATATTGATGTGATTGTGAATTCCCTGTTACAACACTTTTAAAAACTTTATTCAAGAGTATATATGACTTGTCATATGACATTATGGTAAGAGTATGTATGACGTGTCATATGACCTTATGGTAAAAGTATATATGACTGTCATATGCCATTATGGAAAGAGTATGTATGACTGTCATATGACATTATGGCAAGAGTATGTATGACTGTCATATGACATTATGGCAAGAGTATATATGAGTGTTGCAGGACATTATGACAAGGGTGTATTATGCATGTTACAGTGCCAGTTTTAGAACTCCATATTTTCTGAAACTGTGAAAAACTACATTTGTATGTTATATTTGTTCTTACAGCTCTGCGTGCAGGCACGCTACTCTAATTGTGACCAGGTGTCCGAGACGTACGTCTCAATCCGTGTGACGAGGAATGACAACCCGCCCATATTCAGTACCCAGTTCGGAACAAACATCAACTGTACCCTAAGTATTGGCACTTGTGTTCTTACAGTCCGTGCCACAGATGCTGACAATGTAAGTTAATTAGTCTGAGGGCTATACATGACTTTTCAGTTTTCCGGACTTGCAATGGTGTTACTGGTCAATTATGTTACTGGTCAGTTGTGTTACTGGTCAGTGGTGTTACTGGTCAATGGTGTTACTGGTCAGTGATGTTACCGGTCAATGATGTTACTGGTCAATGATGTTACTGGTCAATTGTGTTACTGGTCAATGGTGTTACTGGTCAGTGGTGTGACTGGTCAGTGATGTTACTGGTCAGTGGTGTTACTGGAAATATTACTACAGACCAATATGTGAATTCAGGGATATTTTACTGCAGATTTTCTGTTTTACTCCCCCGAAGGGAGACATATATTAAGCGTACTGTCTGTCCATTCGTCCTTCCATCCGAAACAAGATGTTCGGGGGGTATTTGTCAGTTATTGGTGTTTAAGTTGATTCATATATGTGCAATAGTAACTTGTTTCTCTACTTAAGGTGGCACATCCGGCTTTACTAGAAGAATCTTTAAAAATATTCCAGTTCATGATAAAAGTGTCATTTCAATCAAAATTTGGTGTTATTACCATGTTGTTCATGATCAGTTCTAAAATTTAACTCATCATATATGTTAAATGAAATTGTGTGTATAAAATGTATAAATTAACCCTGGTGTGTAATCTAGGATAGCACTTATTACTGGGCAAATTGAATTTCCTTGTAAATTAGGGGACATTTTGTGCATATTTGGGCTCGTGCATTATGTGTAAGCCCTTTAAGATAAAAAAAATATAATTTGTCAATTTTAAGCTGGACCCCATAATCCCTATGAAAAGCCTGATTTACTCAATGTTGTGAGTAAATAAATTATTCTGTTACCTTCAAGCATGTAAAAACAACAGAAACAATCTTTGGTAATAAGCATATGTATTCGGGCAGATAATAAACTCAGAATTTCAGAAAAGAAACATGGTATGATCTGAAGTCCATTCATGAGAAGAGACCGGTCCTCCTGGTACAATAACGGGTGATGGAAGGAATACTTTTGAAAAAGACAGTTTTCTTTAAAACAAATGTGAAAACAAATATTCCACAAATAGGAGATATGTATACATGCATGGAGATAACTATACAATATATATGCATAAGTAAAAGGAGATAAATATACCCTTTCCATAGAAAACGTAATTATAATCATGTAAAATAATTCTGTACGGTATTGAAAAATATCTAAAGATTGTATCCACCTGCACACATATATATAATATATTACAGCATAGTGAAGGGTGGGTGGGAGGGCATCTACCCAAATACAAATCTTCAAGTGATCAAAACAATAGCCCGCACCATTCTATATACCGAACGTGCCAAAATGGAATACCCAATTTGCACGAGAAAAACTAACCGAGCGCAAATAGAATGACAACCTTATGACACCTGGTGTTCCGATACAAGATAATTTCTTGGATGCCCTTTAAACAGTCTATTAAATCATTTTAGAATTATTTTATTATTAGATTTTTGTGTTTCTGGGTTTCAAGAACCTCATTACTCAATGTCCAGTAAAACCTCAGTGTGTTCTGAAGAATGTAATGAGCTTTAAATTAACTGGTTTCATTGGTCCAATTTTTATCAATGAACCAATCAGAATGCTTCATTAATATTTTCAATTGGTTGTTTCTATCATGACATCACACCCTGGTATTATGACATCACATCATGCTATTAAGCGTCACGTCATGCTATTATGATGCAGCTCAGTGTGTTCTCAGAACTGAATGAGCCTTTTAATTGATGTGAGAAACAGATTAAGACCGTTTGTATCACTCACTGAGTAATGAGTTTCTTGAAACCAAGAATCACAAAATTCTTAAAATAAAATAATTCTAAAATGATTTAATAGACTGTTTTTAATGTTATTTTAACAATCTCTGCACTTGAAACCTTTTATATAGAATAGAAAGAACAAGAAAGTATCTTCCAACACTTTCAGTTCAAAGAAAGCGATTAAGATTTTATTTTGTTGATATTTATTTCCATGTTGTGTTTTAATCTAATTAAATAGAAATCCGTAAAAAGATAAGCATTTTTCTCAACAACCTGTCACTGTATGTGTGTGGTGCTTTATTCCAGGACCGAATTACCTACTCTGCTACCAGCACAACGGAGGCCCTTGATTACTTCAGTTTGAACCCTGACACCGGCAATATCTGTACACGGAGATCGCTCGTAGGACTTCCCAGGAGTGAGTTCAGGGTAAGTTCCACTTTCCACAAATCATAAACATAGTACACAACATTCGGAGTGATGCATACTATAATTAAAGTGATCGTTAGCAAATTTTGAGTAGTAAAAAAAACTGAAAAATTACACTAAAAGAAATGTTTATCAAAACTATCCAAGTGTTCAGGTCATAATTATAGTTATGTATGTGTTGATTAAAAGTTTGCCTAGGTGTGCTCAGCAAGTTCCTCGGTGCCCCTCAGCAAGTGCCTCGGTGCACCTCAGAAAGTGCCTCAGTGCACCTCAGAAAGTGCCTTGGTGTGCATCAGTAAGTGTCTAGGTGTGCCTCGGTGTGCCTTAGCAAGTGCCTAGGTGTGCCTCAGCAAGTGCCTCGGTGGGCCTCAGCAGGTGCGTAGGTGTGCCTCAGCAAGTGCCTCAGTGTGCCTTAGCAAGTGCCTAGGTGTGCCTTAGCAAGTGCCTCTGTGTGCCTCAGCAAGTGCCTAGGTGTGCCTCGGTGTGCTTTAGCAAGTGCCTCGGTGCGCCTCAGAAAATGCCTTGGTGTACATCAGTAAGTGCCTCGGTGTGCCTAAGTTTGCCTCAGTAAGTGCCTCGGTGCTGCCTCATCATGGCAACAGCTCTGACAAGTAGATTACATTCACTACATACTCCGACAGCTCTAATTGCTTTTTGTCGTCTGTTACAGATATCCATTGTTGCCAATGACAACAGGAATCCAGCCAAGACCGCTTTCACTGAGGCTTCTATCACAGTGCTCGGCGACCAGTTCTCGCCAGTGTTTACGTTTCCCAACCTGCAGTGTTCCTTTAATCTGGATGAGTATGCTGTCTCGGGCTCCACCGTGTACCAGGTCACGGCTACAGATCAGGATCTCATTGTAAGATACTAAGGTTACATTATTCATCATTTAGCAGCAATAGGAGGCATCATGTCTGAACTTTTCTCATTAGTATCTGCCCCCACCTTTTTATATAATTTTAATTTGAATGATAGCAAGTTTTGTTCAAAAACTGTTGCAGAAGTCAAATTTTTCAACACCTGTTTTGATAGAGCTAAAGAACGTAACGTTTTTGTCCGTTTAATGTCATGTGACTGTCAATGATTCCGATTGCAGGATTCTTGTCACGTGCATTAAAAGTTAAGTTTATGCAATGTTACTAATCATCCGGAAACTATAATTATCTCACAACGGAAACAAGATATCATTCTCATGACGGGAATATCACATTTGAAGATATAAACTATCTAGGGGAGGTAACTGCTAATGATTCTGCTATATTCATGAATTGTCTTGAACTATATGTCAGCTCTGTTGGAGGTTTCTTGCTCTTAATTGTCCATCTAATGGAATGTTGTTTAATGAATCATCAACACATTATAGGTTATTTAGAGCTGCCCTAGAGATGGACAGGAAACAGGAATCCGGGAACCTGCTCACTTTTACAAATAGATTTCTAGATTCCTTTGGTACTTTAACATGCTCAGAGGATAGACTCCGATACACAAGACGGCCTGATTTATGTAGACTCCGATACACAAGACGGCCTGATTTATGTAGACTCCGATACACAAGACGGCCTGATTTATGTAGACTCCGATACACAAGACGGCCTGATTTATGTAGACTCCGATACACAAGACGGCCTGATTTATGTCCCTTTCAGATGGATGGGGCTGAGGGAAAGATTCCTGCTCGAGATTTGTCAAACTAAAACATCCTTTAAACTTTAGCAGATATACATTTTTTTTTGTATTCAGTTATTAGTTAACTAAAGTAATTGATCAGTTTGTGTAGTTTCTATGATCTTGATAGTGCTATGATGATATATATTTTAGGGAACCATTCGATACCAGTTAATTGGTGACTACCCCACCCAAAGTTTCTTCTCCGTCGAGCCAACCAGTGGCGCCATCTCCATAGCCAACAGTCTGCGTACAGATACTCGATACGCAACAACTTACACGGTTTGTAGTCATATTTTTATTTGCATATGTGGTGTAGTAATACATAATTTGTTTCAAAATGACATAACTTTGTTACAGTAACTATACCGAACAAAATAAGTTTAGCGTAACTTTTTAGGGACATAGATTAAACATATGAACATTGATATAATTGTTTGATGCATTTAGAAATGTTATGTAAGGATGTGATTTTCACAAAATTGTTATTTATTTTCTAAGCCTAGTTTCAGAATTACCTCCCATATAACAAAAAAAAGACTTTCTGGTATTTGTTATACAAACATATTACTTTGAACAAATTTAATGTTTCTCATAGACAAGAATTGCCCATTCTGTCATTGTTTAAAAAACATATTCACAAAACATTGTTATTCTCGAATAAATACTTTTAAATTTTGTAAAATTAACTCCCTTTTCATTGAAATGAGAACTCTTTTCGATAACCTATAAAAGTGTGTTCCCAACATATTGCTTTATGTTTATCAACGACTTTGTTTACAAATGACTTTATATTATATATTCTGTGATAAATTATAGAAATTTCCCAGTTTGAGAAAATCTATAACATATCCCTTCCTCTACTCTCAGATAGCACAGTAGCCAAATGTAATGAACTAATCGATAGACGTCACGATATTACGTCACAAATTGACGTCATGATATTATTCCACGCTGTCGCCAAAGGCGTGACAGAAGAAGGAATACTTGTGTCAAAAGACGATTGGAAAGAAATTTATCACAGAATATATATTATATAGTTTAACATTTTTGTCGTGATACGGAAAATAATTCACTCGTGAGAAATATTCTCGTGCGAAAACGCACTCGTTTCTATATCCCAAGAATCTTTCTCACTCGGGAATTATTTCCCGTATCACTTCAACAATGTTAATTAAACTCTATGTATCATTATTATTGGTCACATCTATGTAACTTTAACATAGACCCCGTTATATTATCAGTAAATCTAAATAATTCAATTTTAGATAAAAATATTAAGCAATGCCAGCTTAAGGTATTGTTTTTCATTGATTTGTGAATGACCCTGTGAATTTCAGGCTCGTATTACTGCCTACGACACTCTATGCTCGAACCGAGTTACCACAGCAACATGCAGGATCAGCGTGTCACGAAATCCGAATTCCCCACGATGCAATGGGTTGAGTGTTAATACAGTTGCAGACACACTGGCAGTTGGCTCCGTTGTTCTTAATGTTTCGGCTATTGACGCAGATGTCCAAGTATGTAACTTTAAAATTGACCTCAATTTATGTAAATTAACATGTTTGTTTTCTTCTTAACCCGAAAATACAAAATATTTACCATTATTTTATAGCCAACTTTAGGGTTTATTTCATTTAACTAGTTGATCTATACTCTGTATAAATTTGAGTCTTCTTGTGGCACAGTCAAAATATAGAGAATATCATGTAAGTGCCTGATCACATCCTGTTTATCAGGTGAGGCTGAGAAAAAAATGACGGAACCCAATAAACTGGATACGATCAGGCACTAATTAACATGATATTGTATTTATCATGTTGATCGTTTAAAATCATTTAATTTACCTTTTTTTCCATTTTTTTTCCGTTCAAACATACCCATACTCAAGAAATAATGCCTCGGCAAAAAACTGCAGACTTAACCATATTATATTTTCCAAAATGATCTCATTGACCAACTCATGAATAAAAAATAAAAATGCCATGGTATTAGGGCCTTCATTGACCACAGTGATTTGTACATGTATTATTTATCACGTGATTGTTACATGTTTCATCAATTCCAGGATCGCGTAAGCTACAGTCTAGCCTCGACTACCTACGCCAACTACTTCTACGTGGACCAGCCGACTGGTTTAGTGTGGCTCAGAAGCTCTTTGCTTGATGGCAATGTTAATATATTTAATGTAAGTTTACGTTACTTTGCAAGTCATATGACATAGACATGGGGCATAGACTATACTATATGGCTACAGGGCACGAAAATTCAACTCATCCACTCGCCATGAGGAGTGCTCGTTGATGTAGGACAAGTAGAAATCCTGATAAATTCTTTAAAAATTTGCCAATTTCACCATAAAGAGGCAGATACAACAGTATTGCGTTAAACCGTCGAATTATGAACCCTGGAATGATGTTCATCTTAATGAGACATTGTTAAATGGTGATATGGAGGTACTTCTTGAAATATATGCCACGTTAATGATTATCGAGCCAGATTTTTATGATCCATTAAAAGAATAAAAGAAATCCTGATAATGGTGAGATTTTAAAGGGCATAGCTCCCTGTATGCAAAAGTGCAGGTGTGCTTCTTAAAGGGATGTGGCAATCTGGATTTCTTTAAAACTCGAGGCGTTTTGTTAGTTTTTCTCCATAACTTGCATATTTAAAAACATTATAAATAATCATTGGAATAGTTTAAATTATGGTATAAGATATTGTTAATTATACTGCACATATAATATATTTAAACATATCTCTTAGTATAAGCATGAAAGCTTAGAGAAAGCTCCAAATTGCAAGCAAGTTTAAAGTGAAAATATTATTGTTTTATCAATCAAGTTGCTTTTCCGTAATAATTTTGGACACAGCTGTGCCCTTTTTTAACCCTTAAGCCGGTAAGCACGACTATAATAGCCTTTGCATCCATTGTAACTCGAGGCTGATCAGGGTTTACAATGTCTGGCTCCTGATCAGTCTTTTTCCCCAAAGCACCCCTTTGTCACATAAATGTAATGGTCTTAATTCAAAGAAAGAATGTAGCGGGTTAAGGGTTAAATTAGAATATTGCTGTAAAAAAGTATCTTAGTCATTAAATCCTGTTTTAATTTCGTAGTTTTTTTAACAGAATTTATTTTTTAAAAAAATGTTTTTTTTTGTTTAGTTGACATTCCAAGCCTGCGACAGTGGGCTGCCTCAACGTTGTGTCCAGTGTTTCGGAAGCATCACCGTGAACCGCAACCGCTTTGCTCCTAAATGTGTGGACAAGCTTTTCTCAACCACAATCGTAGAGAGCACGCCTCTCGGCCATCGAGTCCTGACCCTGAGTGCCACGGACCAGGATATAATTGGAAACATGGTCTACGAGGCTGCCAGCACAAGTTATCCATTCACGATTGACCGCCTCACGGGTGCAGTCTTACTGACCTATGATAACCTGTATTATGGACCCTCGGAATATTCTGTAAGTAGCAAACAAATTGACGACCTTCATGTCAAATGTTAACCATAATGAGAAGGTTTGTCGTGTGCAATAATCTAGTCTGTACCTCAAAGGTCAATGTCACAATGACTTGGAGGTCAATGGTCATATGATTCAAACCTTTTGGTGACATTTCTTGTTTACAATCAGAGTTGGCATAACTCTTGTTTCTCCAGCGGCTTTACAGTTTCTGAATCCATGCTTTGTATGTTTGTCTCGATTTAAATGATGTTTGGACCCAAAAGTTCATATCCGTCATAGCGCTATATGACCTATATTGTGTTGTGGTGCTGTCAAACATATTCAGTTCAATTTTTTATATTCATTATGTAGGAGACAAATAAGGATCATAAGTATTGATTAGGTATCCATATGTTTACTTTAACTTGTAGTTATTATAAAACTGTAAATGAACTTAAGAACAAATCCTCCCTATTCTTAAAACAGGAAATGTAGCATTCACGAAACAGTCAAGCAAAAAAATGCTTTAAAAAAGGATATATTGAAGCAACGTGAGCAATTCCACCAACATATAATGATTGACAACAATCAGGATAGTCAGTGTAATTCCGAGAAGTTGTGAGACTGTGTATCACGTGTGTGAGATTATGTGTATCACGTGCAGGGCACGAAAATTCCACTTGTCCACTCGCTTTGACGAGTGCTCATTGATGCAGGACAAGTCTTTAACAATTTATCAATTTGGCCATTCAGATATTGCGTAGGACAAGTAAATCAGAAACAAATTTTCTTGCCGTGACGTGTTTGTGACTACATGTATCACCTGTGTGTGAGACTATGTGTATCACCTGTGTGTGAGACTACGTGTATCACCTGTGTGTGAGACTACGTGTATCACCTGTGTGTGAGACTACGTGTATCACCTGTGTGTGAGACTATGTGTATCACATGTGTGTGAGACTACGTGTATCACCTGTGTGCGAGACTACATGTATCACATATGACGAGTTAATATTTCTGAGTACAGTTACTTCGTATATGCCTGTAGGGATGTATTATGTTCATCCGTCTGTTAATGTTTACCTGTAAACTGATTGTGGCTGATAACTTCCAAAGTATAAGGTCTACAACAATAAAACTTGTAAACGTCTGAAGCATGATCCAATGAATACATTTGATAAAGGCCCATAACTCTCTGTTTCATATTTGTTTAATTTTTTCTCTGAAAAAGGTTTAACCTGGAACTTAACCTTGCTAACAACGGGCATATCGAGGGGTGCAAAACTATTGTAACTACGTATGAATAAAAAAGGAGATACAATAGTTATGCACTGAACGCTCGATATATGCTCCACTAGGTGGTGCTCTTATTTCTTATGGCAACGTATGCAAAAGAATGCCTGCACTCTCTAATGTTTATGTTTGATTTCAGTTTAATATTCGTGCATATGATAGTGCATACCCAGGAGAAGTGGCCGTATGTAAGGTATGCATAACGGTGATCCAGAACCCTAGCTGTCCACACTTCCTGCAGAAGTCGTACCGGGAGTTTATCAGCACCAAACATGCGCTGGGTGCCATAATAGTCAACACCACAGCCGTAGATAGAGACGGGGTGAGTTGTTTTTGAATTATTTAAACAGAAAAGCAACCAGTAGGAAACTTAAACAGTCAAAGAAATTAGGATTTTTGTTCACTAGCCCAAATTTTTATATAATCATTTGGACTATTACAATTTTCATAAGACTATATAAAATTGCTAGATTTTTACTTGCCGGAATTAATATTTACTAGTTTTTCACCTTCGGGCTAGTGCTAATTTTGACCACTGCTTTAAACTATAAGATTGTTTGAAAAATAATTATTTGCCTTTCTTTTTATTTCAAACTTTAGTTAATAACATAGTGATTGCAAAAGAAACCAATTCTTTGTCTTCTTAAGCTCATTTCTGTTCACTACAAATGGAACAGGTACTTGAGTACCTGTGGGGTTGTAGGGAAGTAATACCATGATGAAATCAGGCAGGGCAGGTAGGCTAGGTAGCGCAATTATCACCATGACAAAATCATACAAGGATGGTACGGTAATCCTATTATAACATTTACAAACTCGAAATAAAATCATTTATTACAGGACAGTGTTCGCTACTCGCTAATGAGTGACACGGGACGGGATTATTTCTACGTGGAACCGTACACAGGAGACATCTACCTCAGGCGTATGTTGGCCGACATCACAGAAACACGATTTTATGTGAGTTCAAATTGAGGCTTAATGTAAAAGGGTGTGAGTGCATATCAATAAATGAAACATTTGACAAAACTTGTACATGCACGTTATACTCATTCATATTTATTACAAGGAGAGCAATTGCCAAAATGTATGCCCTGTTTTTCACCATTAACATTAACATGGCCGAATGGTTAACGACATTGCATTTAAACCTTCGCCTCTCACCGCTGCGGGTTCAAATCCCACTGGGAGCTCGACTTGTGAGGATGTGTCGATTCTTACAGATGGTGGGAGGTGTACAGTACTGTACTGGTTCTACCCAGGAAAAGTGGGTGGTCTGCCTCCACCACAAAAAATCGACCGTGATAAACCTTACATGTTTGGAAAATGATGTAAAAGACCATACAAACAAACAAGAGCACCGTTAACGGTCAAACATATCCTGTTAGATTGTGTAGACTTGATCCTATGCGACAAAGATACTATCAAGTTAATAGTATGAAAGACTTATTTGATAAAATTGATTTCAGTCTTGTTTTAGATTTCTTTTCTTAAAAGAATTTATTGTAATATGTTTTATAGTAACATTTACTTGTTTACACGCCCGTTGACAGGCAAAGTTAATACTTTTACCATATCACCCCTAATTTATACATAGTTTTAACAATATATTTTTACATTTAATTTTTACTATTTTATTTTGTCTCATTTTCATCAGTTTTTGCGCACAATATGAACTATTGTGTCGACTTGCAGTAAAACACCATTCATTAATTCATTCATTTGACAAAACTTGTGCACGAAACCCTGGAATTGCAGATCATTAGAAAGAGTCGAAAGTTAATATAATTTTCACATTCTTCTGGATATCATCAGTGTATTATGCAGAACATTGTTAAACATCAGTGTTTTATTTCTTTAAGTGGTACCGAAAATCAAAAAAAAAGAAGCAAACAAATATTATTATTTTTTTAAATATTTACAGTGAAACTTTAAACAAAAGAAAGGGGCAAAATACATTCTTGTATGTGAGGTCACTTATGTTACATATCTATCATTGAAACTGGCATTGTTAGTGCTTATAGTGGTAAATAAAAATATGTTCAGTTTGAAAATTGGTTCAGAAAATTATTCTTTATTAGGGCGTTTCCCAGGTAAATTTCTTATTGCTGGGATAACAGAATTTTTAAAAAATCTCAAATAACTTCAATCAGCTTTGATAGTTTATAATACGACTTTCAGGGTGCCTTATTTGAGATTTATCCAATACAAATAATTTTTCGATGGAAATTAAAAAATAATATGAAGAGGCCATATACTAATCTGATGTGGATTATTTCTTTAGCTCCAAATAGGAGCCACTGACCAGAGAGTTCATGCATGTACCAACAATACAATCGTGGTTGTGGACGTACTCGGAGGCAACTCGCCGCCATACTTCATCAATGAACCGTATAACGTGCAGATCTACCCCGACAGAATGAATGAAATCATTTACACAGGAGTCTGTGCCCGGGACGAGGACCTGTTGGTAAGTGATAATCTACACACGGAGTCTGTGATAATCTTTATTCAGTGCTCACAATGTTGGCATTTGCGATTATTTTATTTTATTGTCGATTATTCCTCAGAATTGGTACTGAAAAATAGTGATTATTATAGGATTTGCTTATAATTGAACCCATCAGTTAAATAATCGATTTTTCACATTTTAAATTAGTTTATGATTTTAACCAAAATTTTTCCCTTTATTGAACATATCGGAAGATGAAGTCGACGTCAGAAACACGTTATTGGCGTCACAGTTAGTTACTTTTGTGCTTGGTGTTAGTATATTCATAATCGCTAAATATTAATAACTTCCACTGAGATATCCGACTTTCACCCAAAGAAATGTAATATAATTTGTTTCTTCAGGGCACACTGAGATACGAAACAGTTGGTTTATACCCAGCGCATGAGTACTTCACCATAGACCCAGTGAACGCCTATGTTAGTGTGGTTAGAAATCTCTACGAAGATACGCTCAGCAGACAGTCTTACACGGTATGTACTCAAGACTGATTTAACCATATGCCTTTAGTCTGAAGTCAATTATAATAATCATGATACTATATATAAAAGATAAAGGATTAGAATGAAAGATGAATGTTATCGTGTTCTACTCCATTGGTTATTTATTGATGATATTGAAAAAGTAACATCTGATTGGATGTGTACTATTTAAGGAATGTCACATAATTTGCAAAAAAAGAATGTTATAGCTAATATTATACAAATTGAAGATGTATAGTTTTTACAGCTTTAAAATCAATTTTCTGGTGTATTAAACATTTTTCTGAAAATAAAAACGTAAGGAAATAAAATGGTAATACGTCCATTCCAGCTTCGTGTGATAGCCTACGACACCCTGTGTCCGGCTTACAAAGCAACGGCTGACGTGACAATAACCGTGATCCGGGACAATGCAGGCCCGATGTTCATCCCAACGACGTCATACCAGGTTACAATCCCAGAATCCACAGCAGTCGGCACTTCCTTCATCTCAGTAGATGCCATAGACACGGATGGTGTAAGTACTGTTGTAATACTGACCTTGACCTTTCATCTGTTTTGTGAACTTAATATTTTTATATAGTTTTCAATAAATCCTCCATAAAGGGATTTCAATAAATCCTCTATAAATTTAAATAAATCCTCAATGAATTTCAATATTTCAATGAATCCTCCATAAATTTAAATAAATCCTCCATAAATTTCAGTAAATCCTCCATGAATTTCAATAAATCCTCCATAAAGGGATTTCAATAAATTCTTTCATGAATTTCAATATATCCTCCATAAAGGCATTTCAATAAATCCTCCATGAATTTCAATAAATCCTCCATAAAGTTCAATAAATCCTCCATAAAGGGATTTCAATAAATCCTCAAAAAATTCCAATAAATCCCCCATAAAGGGATTTCAAGAAGTCCTCCATAAAAGGAAACTCCATAAACAGTAACAACTTGAAGATTTAATACTTTTAAGTTTACTCCCTCTCCTAATTTTCTGCGCCTACTAGTGATTACAAACTTTTATTCACACCTTGTTTTTTTACTGGCATTACTTGATGCTGAAAGTTTTGTAAATAAACCCACAGTTGATTGATGGTGTCATCAACGTACAGGTTAAAACCTTTTTAACAGCACTTACTGCTTGCTTCTCTTTATTTTATGACAAATGGAATATATTATTGACCTAATCTCTATTGTTGTTTGCTTTATATCCACTTTCTCATTTAATCCTAACGAGGACAGAATAAAATTATACACAGTTTCATGTTTTTATTATATGTACCATCATAATTTTGAATGGAGAAATATGGACGCAACTAACATCTCGCTAGGTTTAGTTACCATAGTTGAGATAGGACAAATTCACACAACAAAAGATCGAATGTCTTGAACGATGTAAGCTACTGTAATACATGTAGCTCTTGCTGTAACTATTCAAACTCAATAAACAAGAGTTGCCGCAATGCACTATGCGAGTTAGCCAATTAACGCTAAGTTCTGAACTTTTTTCTCAGCTGCCAGATTTCTCAGAGAAACGGAAGAGGGAGAAGTCACGTGACAGTAGTTTTGCAATGCATTTGCCCTTAACCGCGTTCGCACTATTTTAATTAAATCTGCAAAATAAATAGTGGCATATTGCTAAGGGCTATAGCCATCCTTGTTGTAAAGTAGTAAATTAACTTGTAATTAGTAACATATACAACCTTGAAATTACTGTTGTCATGTTTTTAAAATTCTCATAGAATCTCTTCATGACTCACCAAAATGGCACCCAATGATTTCAATTAATAAATTTTCACTAGGCCTTGGTTGTGAATGAGCCTAGCATAGCATAGTTCTTCAGACAGAATGCTATTTTGCAAACTGAAGATGAACGAAGAAAACGTCGCTACTCTCAGTCAAGTCACATGCACTGACGGATATGACTTTTATTATTTTGTTTTATTTCATTCATTCCAGGACTTTGTGACCTTTAGCCTGATAAACAGCACCAATAATGGTGTCAACTACTTCTACCTGGACCACATATCCGGCGATGTTCTCGTGACGAATAACCTCACACGCTCTCCTTTTGTCAATGAATATTTCGTAAGTTTGTATTTGTTTCTTCAGTTTCATTTTTTTTCCCGCAATATTTTATACTAGCATATCATCAATATGTTCGACAGTGAAAAGACAAAAATAGTTCCATTTCCTAAAATATGTGTAAAATTTTATCTTATGTGTTAAAGCGTTGAACTAACTCAAAGGTGGTTCTATCTAAATGTTTAAGTGATGAATTGTCCATTCCCCTTTTGCATATCATATCAATCAAGTTTTCTGGAATTCAAAAGACTAATTAAATAGTTAAATGTGATTTTTTAGCTTTATCTTTCTAACACAAAGTAACAGACCAGATTTCGAGATTTAATTTTCTTACACACAGAGATGGGTCAATCTAGCTTTGAGTTTTTAAAGCGTCGAGTTTTAACATTTTTATTACACAGTTGACAGTTCGAGCAACAAGCAGAGAGCGAATCGCGTATGCCACAGTACGTGTGCAGATTACGCGACTTACAGACAGGATTCCGTTCTTTGTCAATACGCCGTACAGAGTGATTGTGTCCGCCAGCCAGGATATCAACGAAGTTATCTATACCGTCTTGGCTACTGACCAAGATCTTTTGGTAAGTTGCATAATTATTCTGAATGTTTCAGGTCTCACACTACAATAAATTTTCCCATAAGGTTTTACTGTACAACCTTTTTCGAATATCTGAGCTTCAAAGCTGGGCAGCAATGTTGTTGATTTAATATCTTCACTATATTCAAGAACAGTAATTTAAAACAATAAAATACCTAAGTTAGCCAGTTTTTGTTTTTCTCGCTCATGTTTATGTGACCCCTGTGGAAAATACAAAATTAATACACTGCCTAGCTGAACATGTAGTGCTTCAGTCTACTTCTGAAATTTGAATGAAACCTCATATCAACCTGGGAGTTTCTGTGTCATCTGCCTTTTACACTGCAGATGTATGCTAAAGCAAAGAAAACCCTATTTATCAAAATGGAGAAAATAATAAAATTACATTCTTTTTTTCTTTTGTTTCTCGGTCTGTAAGCTTTCAGGGGAGACAATAGAGGTGTAAGATTATATTAGTTCAAAATGTTGATCATGTTTTTGACCGAAAAACATAATAATATTTGTGCAAAAGTTGCCTTGGTTGTAACCGTCATTTCTACTTAGTACTTCAATATTAAATTGCCATACGTTTATACACTTACTCTGATGATATGTATATATCAAAACTTGGAAAACTCTGCGTGTAAATATCTTGGTGAGTAAGTTTACCAATTAAAAATTTGACACACATAATTTTATATATTTTTCAAAATTTGAAGTATGGCATGTGTTACTTTTATTTATTCCTGCGCATTTTAAGACTTTTAAGAGGTGACACCATAGTGTAATGGTTAACATTCTGGCCTATTAACCCCGAGCCCACTATGAATGTATAATGGACTGTCCTTTCTTTAAATGTAGACCATACCATTCATGTTACAAAGGGGTGTTTTGGTGAAATGACTGATGAGCAGCCAGACATTGTAAACCCTGATCAGCAGTTGCGAGTTACTCGCAGGCTGATCGCTGTAGTCGCCCTTAGCAGGCTATTAAAGGTTTAATCCAGGGATCATGCTTTCTATCCGAGCAAGGACCGTTTTTGGTCTAATTGTCCAGAGGCTTAAAGTATTTTCCACATGACCAGTCACTATAGGCAATCTAACTAACAATAAGTAAAACGCAAAAACGACTTTAATACTTTGAACTATTCAAATAATCATGAATTGTGATTAGCAAATATGTAAGTTCTGTAAAAAGCTAACATAAGGCAGCAAGTTTAAAAAAAGAAAATCAGGATTGCCATGTGTTGCTTTAATTACAATACATTTATTATACCCCCGCTTCCACAAAGTCAAGTGGGGGCTATATAGGAATCACGTTGTCCGTTACGTCCCGTCCCATAACATTTTTTGTCCCATCGCATCGCTTCCCTTAACCCATTTTCATTACTTGAAATTCCTCCTTTGATTGGGTTGTTCCCAAACTTCAAATAAACGTAACAACTGATGACCTTATGTCTCTCTACGTCAACCATTTGTTGATTCCTTAAATTTATTACAGAATTATGGCCCTTTATTTGACTTAAAATTTAAGTGGGGGTATTTATCACCTTCTGTGATAGTTCTAGTTATATTATAATATAGCATTAGATAACGTGTATTCGTATATTCATATCTGTGTTTATTGCAGGGCTCCATACGCTATGAGACATTCGGTTACTACCCGACCACCGACTACTTCAGTTTGAACCAGAATTCGGGTCAAATCTCCCTGTATAGACAACTTGTGGATGAACCGTTCGGATCTTTACTCTACGTTGTAAGTGTGGTTTTGTCATCACTGTTTGTTTGTTTGTTTTTTATCGATTATACAAAGGAAGTGACCCAGATGGTGTCGCCTTTCTTAGCTGTGTTGAGTGAATTACAGTTACCCCTATGTAAAAGCATGTTCTGTCGGGAAACTAATGGCAGTGTTCAGTCCCTATCATATTTTCTATTTATGTATTTTCCGGAGATTTAACGGTGATGGACAATACAATTTGCATAAATATTTGTTACTATATGTCTATATATGTTTTGTTGATTATGTTTTGTAATGTATTCCGCCATGGTACTATATTCACTACTAATTCATAACTTTCACATGACATCATCAAAATAATTTGACCAATCAGTGATCAATAAAATAAAAGACCTCCACATTCTGGCAGGGGGCAAACTCGGTGTTTATCATTGGCGCTCAACTGATTTTAGCCCTTTATAAAACTAGTTTGTAGTGATAATTATATTAAAAGCTTTATTTTTTGTGTATCTTTTGGTGTTAACACCAATATGGATACATTTAATTTAAATCATGGTCTAATATTTTCATTTTTCATATAGAGACTGAGGATAAAGTCTGAGTAAACCCCTTTATTTTCACCTACTGAATATGTCGACCTACCGGATGTTGACCGGATGTGAAAGTTATGAATTACTGATTAAAATGTTGACTATGAATTTACTTTGACTGTGTACCTGTCTACTGTAGAAAGATGGCAGTTCACAGTCACTATGTACTTGTCTACTGTAGACAGGTGGCAGCATATAGTCACTATGTATCCTTCTAATGTTACAGTTGGCAGTGTGCAGTCCCTCTGTACTTGTCTACTGTAGACAGGTGGCAGTGTAGAGTTGCTATGTATCCTTCTAATGTTACAGTTGGCAGTGTGCAGTCCTTCTGTACTTGTCTACTGTAGACAGGTGGCAGTGTAGAGTTGCTATGTACCCTTCTAATGTTACAGTTCGCAGTGAATAGTCACTGTGTACCCTTCTAATGTTAACAGGTGTGCGTATAAGCGTTTATTTATCCTCGCTGTATTGCACTAAGCATTTTAGCGAGCAGACCTCGGTTTTAAAGTCTCATCCGAAGGACTGGTAAGGTAGGAAATACTTTTTGAAATATTTCGATAATTAACCCAAATTCGGTCCTGGCTGGGATTGAACGCGCAATCCCTGGGTTACTAAGCCGCAGTGCTAACCATTACACCACAGCGCTACCTTAATGTTAACAGGTGAAACTGTATAGTCCTTATGTACTTGTCTATTGTAGACAGGTGGCAGTGCAGACGCTAATTTTGAGTGGTTGGGGTTATCACCCCTATTGGGGTTATCACCCCTAAAAACGAAAGATATTTCTCCTGGAGTGAGGATCTATGGGTATGTTAATTAAAATGAATAGTCTGTAATTTGATAAAAATACATTTGCAGATGTCTGTTGAAGCGTATGACACAGCCTTTCCAAACCAGAGAGCCCGTGAAGATGTTATTATCGAGGTAGTCCGCAACCCCAACTCTCCAGTCTTCCAGAGTAATCTCATCAGTGAGACCGTCAGTGAATCGTCTGCCCTTGGTATGTTAGTCCTGTGCCTCACTGCCACAGATGCCGACCTAGACACTCTGACCTATAAAATTGTTGGATCTGACATTTCCGACCCAAACAACCAGAAAGCTACAGACTTCTTTTACATGACGAACAGCGGTTGTGTCTATGTAAGGCGGTTGTTGTCGGAGTCTGTACCAGATCAGCACACATTCACAGCGCAAGTCCAAGATAACGCTTATCCGGAGAAGTTTGGCACTACCACAGTACAGATACAAATAATCCGAAACCAGTTTAATCCAGTATTTGACCAGGAGAACTACATTGTCACCATTCCAGAAACAACTTCAGTAGACATTGGCGCAATCATCACAGTTAATGCCATTGATAGAGATTTACAGGTACTGATATTTAAATACTCTAAATTTTCATATTATTCATATTCTGTAATATTTTGGAGGTAAATACAATTTGTACATGATTCGGCTCACTGATTAATTACAGAAAATTTGAAATCAAATTTTAGCTCAGCTGAGCCAAAGGCTTAAAGTGAGCTATTGCGATTGCTTTTTGTCCGTTGTCCGGCCATCCATCGTCCGTCCATCCGTTAGCTTTTGGTTAAACAACTTCTCCTTGGGTAATTTTGACCAAATTTCAAATGGATGATACTGAGGTCAAATTATTCCAAAATTATACAAATTAGGTCAATGCGACATCCAAGATGGCCACCATTAATTTATATGGTCAAAACCTTAAAAAATCTTCTCAAGAACTGCTGAACAGATTTTGATAGTTTTTGTTTATAAATGATCGCCAGCTCCTAAACTACAAAAGTTATACAAACAAAGTTCCTAGAGTCAAAAATGGCAGTGCACCGGGATTCCAAAGTTTGTATATGGAGATTTTACATGTTTTACATAGACTTATATAGAGCATTTGTAGACGACATCTCCTCAGAAACCGCTTGACCAATTTTGACCAAATTTCACTTGGACGATACTGAGATCAATGCCTTCCAAAGTTATACAAATTAGGTCAACGCAACATCCAAAATTGCCGTCATTACCATATAATATTATGGTCAAAACCTTAAAAATCTTCTCAAGAACCGGTGAACAGATTTTGTCATTTTTTTTTATAAATGATCGCCAACTTCTAGACTACAAAAATTATACAAGCGAAGTTCCTAGGGTCAAAAATGGCTGTGCCCCGGGGTTCCAAACTTTGTATATGGAGATTTTACATGTTTTACATAGACTTATATAGGGCATTTGTAAACAACATCTCCTCAGAAACCGCTTTAAACAATTTTGACTAAATTTCACGTGGACGATACTGAGATAATTCCTTCCAAATTTTTACAAATTAGGTCAATGCTACAACCAAGATGGCCGCCATTACCATATAATATTATGGTCAAAACCTTAAAGAATCTTCTCAAGAACCGGTGAACAGATTTTGTCAGTTTTTGTTTATAAATGATCGCCAATTCCTAGACTACGAAAGTTCTACAAACGAAGTTCCTAGGGTCAAAAATGGCTGTGCCCCGAAGTTCCAAGGTTTTAAAGGGAGATTTTACCTAGACTTATTTATATAGGGCATTTGTAAATGACATCTCAGAAACCGCTTGACCAATTTTGACCAAATTTCACATGGATGATAGTGATGTCAGTGCCTTCCAAAACACTACTCAGTTGTATTGATATCTCCTCATAAAAGAAATATAAAGTAAGAAATTTTTTAAAAGCGGGGCTAAATTTCCTAGGTATTTTGGGAAAAAGGCTCCTAGATCAAATTCGGAATTTTTTATCGACAAATTGCCAAAATTGGGAAATTAGTACAGTAAGAAAAGTTATCATTTAAATAGTGATTTGAACCTGTCAGAGTGGTAACAAAAATCAGTTATTGAATGAGTATGTGAAATGACACTGTATAGAAAATGTCTATAAACATTTTATATTTTTTTGGTGGATTGGGAATTTTTTTCTTTAATTTTAAGGAAAAAAGTGTTTCTTGCCATTGGGAAGGGACCGTTATTCGGCCCCATGGCACTCCTAGGAAAAGCCCTTAAATGAACACACTGTAATGTTGATATTGTTGAAAACTCACGGCGGCCTGTGAAACTCGTTAATTTTAAAACTGATTTTATGTCACGCTTTTGTAAAATGATTCAATGATAAAAAAATGATAAAATGATAGCTGCTTAGTCTTAGAAGCTTTTATTAAATCATTTTCACAACACTTGTGTCATAAAATCATACTTGTGCTTAGGATTTCTTTTATTGGTGTGAGACAGACAACACATGGCCCAAAAAATGTATCTATTTACATAAAAATACTAAAATATATATTGTCTGCAAATTTGCAGGGTGTAATAAACTACAGAGCAATCGGTGATGGTTCTGCACTGATATACTTCAACATTCGACAGAACGGAGAGGTATATGTGCAGACAAGTCTCATGGATGAAACTCGGACCGTATATTACGTGAGTATTGATGGATTGGTTACATCCACCTCAAAAATAACAAAACTCTTGTTATTTAGCATTTTGATATGATAGCCTAAATCACAGCTCCTGACAGACCAAAATTTGGTCACAAAACATCATTAAACAGGAAGAGTGACATAAAAATTTTGGGAAGCTGACCTCCATTCAGGGAGATTTACTTAAAACATACAATTTCTGTTTAAATGCTATCTAAAGTAAAAAAAAGGAGAAAAAATACAATTAATAGTATCAGGGAGTAAGTATACAGGGTGGAGACAAGGACTGTTTTGCCATTTTATGTTGTCACGCGTGTCACTACTGCGTGAAAATGACTACTTTTGGTTCTTGCGCGTGTGTGTGAAAAACAGCAAATTCTTAATAAATATTACACTTACAAACCCAAAAAAGGTGCGAAATGTAAACAAAAAATACTATTCATGCACATTGTGTCCTCTGAACGATACAGAGCGTGTATTTGTTTGCATGTATAAAAGCACATTTTACCATGTAACAAAGATGGCGCCAAATGAGTGGCGCCAAATAAAAATGGTGACAGTGTATAGCTATTGCAAACGAGATACAAAGTAAGGGTTATATTAGGCATTACTAATAACAAAAAGTGAATAGTAGACATAATTATCTTTGTCAAGAAGGTAATTTCACGGTGGTGATTACAAGACAAAGCATAAAAAGAGGTGATGAAAATGCCTCCTTTGAGATATCTGCCGAAATTTTAAATTTTTCAAATTAAAAGTGGTGTATAGCTATTGCAAGTACGGGTTATATTAGGCATTAATAATACCAAAAAGTGATTAGTAGACATATTTATCTTTGTCAAGAAGGTAATTTTGTGATTTTGATTATAACAGAAAGCCGTAAAAAAGAGGCTGTAAAAACTGCCTATTTTGAGACGTTGGCTGCAAGTTTTAACTTTTCAAATGTAACGTGCTTACGATCAATTTACCTGTATCGATAAAATAGTAAATGGCGGCATTCTAGCGCGACAACATAAATCGATAAACTAGAGTGTTTATGAACCAGTGTCGTATATTATTTTTTGATCTGTAAAAAAAGGGAGATTTTTTTATTTGTACATATTTGTCCTATAATACATAAAAGGACGTTGTTTCTAGGGTTGGATATTTTTGATGATGACAATGATGGTAATTCGTTGATAAATGCATGGGTCTTATAAGTGAAAAAAGATCTTACGCTCGATAAAAACTGCTTTATCAATAATTCAAATGAATAAAAGTATTTTATTTACAGAATGTTACAAAATTATAGCATCATTTCCCCCACTATAGCCTTAATGTATTTCACCTAAAAATATATCTTGTATCATGATGATTTAATGTCTTCTACATTCAGTTACGTGTTGAAGCCTATGACACCTTCTACCCATCAGTAAAAGGGTATGCCACAGTACAGATAAATATAATACGTAACCCCAACTCACCCAGGTTCAGCTTGCCCAGTTACGAAGTGACGGTTAACGAGAACTTCCCAGTCGGTAATGTGGTCGTGAACATATCGGCTTCAGATTTGGATGGGGTAAGTCGCCGAAATATTGTTGCAACATTTAAAAATGACTGGATGTATTTTCACATATTATTTTTGGAAATATTAGTCCTTGAATTTTGGAAAAAAGGTCCTTAAAAGTCCTTGAAAAGTCCTTGAATTCGGCCTTCCAATAAGGGTGGGAACCCTGTGTTTAGGTATATTGTATATGGACTCATTAATGTTTTTACTGTTTTTAAATTACAATTTTACCTCTTATCACCCATCCCTTTCATTTGTTTGCCATTTGTTGATGTTTTAAAAAAAAAACAAAAAAAAAACATGCATACATAGATGGGTTTCTGTTCTGTGTACAGTTTGCTTACCGCCTGATTTTGAATACTCCAGTATTAAAAATGTAAAAATTCTTGTTGAAAGTTAAAATGAATACAATTTGTTAATATTGCTATTTGAAAAATATTTTAAATGAATTATTATTGAACTGTGTATAAAATTACAATAACACTTCCAGCTACTCAGTATGTTTCCGTATGTTTGAAAAATTCATTTAAAGGACTGGATTCGATCTGGAAGGAATTATGGTTGTCTATTTAAATGCGAATAAAACCAATCATTATGTGTTTCAGTTTCATATTCAGTTTGCATATGAACTAACTGACTAGGCCCTATGATCCATGCAATTTAATTATCATTACTAAAAGAGTTTCGTCTGGAAAACTTGATGGCTCAATTTTAAATATTAATTTCAATGGAGTTTAAATTGCTCACAGTTGTACATAAAATTCAAATAAAGTATATTTCGATCAGAAAACAAGAATTTATACAAGTCTCAAAACATCATATGACTTAATATTAGGAGGGGTCAGCGAAAACTATTCTAACTACATATTGTTACGAGTAAGATGTAACAAGAAAGGAAGCAAAACCAGCCACACACAAATATAATTAACAAATTCATTTACATAAAATATTCACTTACAGAATATGTAAGTGTCTCTTTAATCCAAAACAGTAAGTCTAAATTAATTTCCATTTTTTCCGGCTTAGTCCAAATCTCCAATTTCACTGTTATTATGAATGAGCACATTAATACGTAAATCCTCTCACAATTATATTTTCTAAAAGCATCCAAATCTAAATTAATTTAAGAATACTGAAATTGATCTCAACTCAACTGCTTCAGAACTGCTCCCAGAGTCTGTTTATATAGTGCCCAAAGCCTGCTCCACCAAAACAGTCGAATGAAAATAGTCCAAATTTCAATATAAATAAATTTGCATAAAACTGTCCAATGAGAACAGTCCAAATTTCATCATAAATGAATTTGCATAAATAATTTGAATACATTGTAAACATGGTAAACATGTTTACATCTATACTATTTTTAACTTTCTTCAAGGCCAAATCAATACTGAACATGCAACAATGCATGTACACCTTCAGACATTGTGGTATAGGTAACAATATGAATAAAGAAGGAGATAGATTAGTTTTGCACTGAGCCCTCGATTAATGACATATAAAAAACAAAATTAGACGTAAAATGCAACTTAATTTAATGCTTAAGCATATTTCATATGAAACTGAAGCACATTTGTATCTTGATTGACACTAATTCCTGCACCATATTGCCTCTAGTCCCTTTAAACTTCCTCTTGCAGATGATACAAACACTAATTAGTTTAATTAATTAATGTCTGCCAAGCATAATATTTAAAGATACAGACTACTTTCATGACCTATTTTTGTTTTTGTTTCAGGACTATCTTACATTCCGGTTTATTGATAATGTAACTTTGAACAGTGAATATTTCCTGGTTAACTTCGACACGGGTAATGTGTACCTCCGAAGGGAACTGCGACTCAACCCTAGTGTCAGTAGATACAGTGTAAGTGACCTGTTGGTCTTTTATTCATAATTTCTGTATACGGGCATTACTTATTGAGAATGTTGAGATATTCACTTGGTGAAAAACAAATGTATTACTCAGATATTATCCTCCATGTCGTATTACTTAGACATTATCCTCCATGTCGTATTACTCGGACATTATCCTGCATGTCTATATGAAAAATCAAAGCTTTTGACTGTATGAAAGGTAAGCGAAGAAGATAGCACCAAAAGGAGATACATAAACTGTACACTAAAACTCAAGGTTTTAGTATAATTTTCACTACAAATGATTTAATACAGGACTAAAAAAAGTCAATAGAGGACCAATGATAAACACCAAGTCTATCACTTACCCAAATGTGGAGGTGTGTCACTTTAGTGATCATTGATTGGTCCAATTTTTGTGATGACCTCAAGTTTAAAAAAAAAAGTCAAGATTGGTGTGAGGCTCTTTTAAAGATGTTTTACAAGTAGCAAGAGCAAAAGTAGATTTCGTTGTCTTATTATGAAAACGAAATGTTGCAGTCTGATAAAATTAAATGTATCGGGGAGAACAGATACATCTAAATGTGCACAGTACATTGTGAACAAAAGAAGATCCCCTACACCACTTGAGCAGATTCACTGATGCCTCTTGTACGTATAATTGTTGAAATCAATAATGCAAAGAATAACGCTTTATACATCAGATGCGATTACAAGCCATGGACAACCGTGGAATCAACACCAAATACGCCGAGGTATCCGTCATCGTTAATGTGATCCGCAACCAGTCACCATACTTCAGTAATGAGCCATACGGATTTGTTATCTCGGAGAAAACAGTCCAGTCAACGTCTTTGTATCGTGTGACCGCCAGTGACAATGACCTGATTGGACAAATTGTCTACACGACCCTGGGTGACTCGCCGGCCCCTAGTTACTTCATGGTCAACTCCGTGACAGGCGAAATATCTGCCCGTGCTGATCTGCAGCTGGATACAACGCTCACCTACAGGGTATGTCATACTCATTTCATTTAGCTGTCATTATAGGTTGGGCATCATGATGTGTGGATTCAGGGTGTGTTTGGGGGTGTGGCGGGGGACACTCGTGTACACGGTATGGCATAGTTATGTTAATTTAGCTGTCATTAGAGGTTGCGCATCCGCTGGGTGTGTGTGGGGAGTGATGGGGTGGGTGCATGGCGGTGTAGTGGTGGGGAACACTTGTTTACATGAACACGGTATTGCACAGTTTTTTATTTTTATTTAGCTGTAATCTGAGTTTGGCTGTTGCTGTATAATCAGGTACAGATCCAGAAAGAGGGTGGGAGGGTGTAGTGGTGGGGAACACTTGTATACGTGTACACGGTATTGCATAGTTATATATATTCATTTAGCTGTTATCTGAGGTTGCCTGTTGCTGCATAATCAAGTGCAGATTCAGAAAGAGGGATAGGAGGGGCAGGGCAGGGACACTTGGTGCTCCCACAAGTCTGCAAAGTGATGTAAAGGGCATATTTAAACAGGCTGCAATGCAAAGTGGTTTTATTTACTTATCAATTCTTTCAAAAAGTCGCTAAATTTGAAATCCTGGATCTGTTTATCTGTTCATCCTCCAAGCACGTTAAAGAGCTATAGTACTGTGTTGTATTCTTAAGTAAGAAATGTGCATGGTTCCCGGGTTCCTACAATACTTCCCCTTTCTCCAGGATGGCTTGAAATAACATTAAACTACAATTTTAATTCAAATGTTTTGCGACACAATCTGTCTTTCCAGTTAAGAGTTGGCGCATATGATTCGCTCATTCAATACGATGTTGCGACTGCCACCGTCATCATCACCGTCACCAGAAATGACAACCCACCAATCTTCAAACTGGAACCATACACAACAATAGTGTCCGAGAACCTCGCTCTCGGATCTACCGTATACCAAGTCACCGCAGAT
>JAWPHD010013088.1:0-70909 GCA_037043455.1 Cyrtodaria siliqua
TTCTCTCTATTACCAGACGACCTGAACTAGGCCCTTACAGGTGTACAATGATCGTTTTGATTTATAAGCGTGTATAGCGAGCCAGACCTCGGTTTCAATTCTCATCTTAAGGAATGGAAATACTGTTTAATTCTTATTTCGATAACTGATCCAAATTCGGTCCTTGTTACGATAGCAGGACTGATAACTGCATTACCAAGCTAAGTGGTAACAAGTTGACTATGGCGCCACCTCAATCTGATGTCGCTTAAATGATGGTCGCTTAGCCACCCGTTTTCGCCCCGATGAACTGGTGAACATGAAATAACAAACATGAAATAACAACTAAAGACACGTTCACCAAGGGACATGTGATTTAAGTATAGGCTGTACGGCGTTAACACATGCACTTATTGCTGGTGTAAGAGAGAACATGTACCTCTCTACTGGATAAAAGTAATGAATGGCATTTTAAGGAACGTCGAACAGATAAAGGTAACACTATAACTGCACGCATTTGGTAGAATGTATGTTTGATAGTGGATAAAATGCGTTTTCGTCAGCAGGGACCTTGACTGCTGACCTAAAAATCAAAAGGGTCATCCTGTTTAAAACACATTAAAGCTGCAGGAGATGTACTTTAGGGGAAGAGACATTACTGTGCAGACTATAGTTTTCATTATCCTGTCACGGTGACCTTGATCTTTGACCCATTAACCTCAAAATCAATACGGATCATCATCTTACCACAGGCAGTCAAAACATGAAGTTGTCTGAGATTAGCTTTTGGGAAAGAAGATTACAGTGCTAATATGGAACGCCAAACACGACTTTGATGGTCACTTTCCATTATGATGTGGTCACTTTCATTATGATGTGGTCACTTTCCATTATGATGTGGTCGCCTTTACATTATGATGTGGTCATTTGTCATTATGATGTGGTCACTTTCCATTATGATGTGGTCATTTTCCATTATGATGTGGTCACTTTTTTGTTATGATGTGTTAACTTTACACTATGATGTGGTCACTTTCCATTATGATGTGGTAAGTGTCTATTATGATCTGGTCATTTTCCATTATGATGTGGTCACTTTCCATTATGATGTGGTAAGTGTCTATTATGATGTGGTCACTTACATTATGATGTGGTTACTTTTCATTATGATGTGGTTACTTTCCATTATGATGTGGTTACTTTGTATTATGATGTGGTCGCTTTTCATTATGATGTGGTCACTTTTCATTATGATGTTGGTAAGTTTCTATTATGATGTGGTCACTGTACATTATGATGTGGTCACTTTTCATTATGATGTGGTTACTTTCCATTATGATGTGGTCGCTTTACATTATGATGTGGTCTGTTTTCATTATGATGTGGTAAGTTTCTATTATGATGTGGTATGTGTGGTCACGTGGTTTTTTCTTCAAATAGCACCATCTATTGACACTGCTTGCGGAATTCAAAATGGCGACAATGATAGAAATCCTTAATTATGTTAAAGTATCCGATGAAGCTCGTGTAAGATTTTTAGAAGAAGAGTATCTTTTCATGCGATTAACACATTGCAACAACAATTAACTATTTTACAGCGAGTTATTTGAGAAATTTTATTGCGGTGTCGAGGTACAAAACGTATGGTTTAAATTCACCGTGTATAAATCGGCATAGTCTAAAACCTGGGATGGAATGGAATTATAATGCCATAATGATTATGGTATGAGATTTTGATTCCAATCGCATTCCATTCTGCTCTAAATTAGATGTGGTCATGATGAGTATATATTGAAAGTTTGATGAAGAAATATGGAGAAATGAGAAAATTATAGGCAACGTTAAGTTTGCGTATTAATCCATATAATGACCTTCAGTGTGACCTTGACCTTTACATTTTAGTATGGTCATGTTGATGTGGTCATGATGAGTATATATGGAAAGTTTGATGAAGAAATATGGAGAAATGCCAAAGTTATAGCCAACGTTAAGTTTGTGACGGACTGACAGACTGATGGATGGACCGATGGACGACAAAGTGATCCCTACGTATCGCATTTTCTTCGAAAAGGCGACAACAAAAAAGTACTACTTGTTTCCATATGATAATGTTGTATGTTTCAGTTGAATTGGGCGTGGATAATGTTTTATTTTTATTTTGTGAAAACAATTTAAAACAAACTTTTTGATTGTCAAATATATTTTCAAAACGTTTGCCCCCCCCCCCCCCCCCCCCCCCCCCCCCCACCCCCACAATAAGTTAAACTTTCCTATGCCCATGAAAGACAGGCACATAAACAAATATATTTGTTTTCTAACTGAAACCATATTCATTTAATACGATTTTGTTTATTCCAATTAGGAATTGATGTAGTTGATCATTTTTCATATGCATGCCATTTTTTTTTAGCCCAGTCATCAAAAACCTACAAGCCCAATGACGCCAACCAGAAGCCCCTCAGAATGTCTACAAGTACTCCTTCTACCCTCGTACCACACGCGAATGGAATATTCTGCCAACTGCAATCACCGACATCAGTTCATTAGAAGACTTCAAGGCTGCTCTTGACACCACCACTGCAGCCTTATTCTTCCGAGCGTAGTATCATCAGCGCCATGTAGTTTTAATTGTAAAATACCATCGTTTTTAACATTTTGGAGGATGATCGCTGTCTCATCACCTCAGTAAGGTCAACATTACAGTCTAAGAAGACTCCTGACCTTTTATTGAAGAAGAAACATAGAAAAAACTTGTAAAGGCCTAACCAACGATCTTATACAAGCTCTATATTTGTTTGTAGTATGGTATTGTGTACTCAGTGCCCTGTCCGCAGCGTGCTGTCTGTGCTCTAACTTCCATAAATGTATTGGACGTAAAGCTCCGCCACTTATTGTTTGTACTGAATTGTTTGCATGACATTCATACAAGGCAATTTCACCGACCATACTATAATGCTATGATAATGTGCACTGACTTTGTTCGTTTGTGTATGCCATGTACATATGTCAATGTGTGCGTGCGAGCGCTCTCGCGTGTCTGTGCGTGATTCCATCAAACTGGCTAATACTTAGAGGTTATATATGTATTTAGAAAATTACAGATCTAATCACATTGAATTTTTGTTCCCATGCTTTCCTGATAATTAGATAATCTAATAGACCCTTAATAAGCCTATTTCACACTTTTTCATTGTGTCTTTCTTCCAGATTCGTTCATATTTATCATATACATGTGTCACAGACTAAAATATGGAATGGGAATTTAGAGCAGAATGGAATGCGATTGGAATCAAAATCTCATACCATAATGCATTCTAATTCCATTCCATCCCAGGTTTAGACTATGCAGATTTATACACGGTGAATTTAAACCATACGTTTTGTACCTCGACACCGCAATACAATTTCTCAAGTAACTCGCTGTAAAATAATTGTTGCTGCAATGTGTTAATCGTATGAAAAAATACTCTTCTTCTAAAAATCTTACACGAGCTTCATCGGATACTTTAACATAATTTAGGATTTCTATCATTGTCGCCATTTTGAATTCCGCAAGCGTGTCAATAGATGGTGCTATTTGAAGAAAAACCACGTGACCACACATACCACATCATAATAGAAACTTACCACATCATAATGAAAACAGACCACATCATAATGTAAAGTGACCACATCATAATGAAAAGCGACCACATCATAATGGAAAGTGACCACATCATAATGTAAAGTGACCACATCATAATGAAAAGCGACCACATCATAATACAAAGTAACCACATCATAATGAAAAGTGACCACATCATAATGTAAAGTGACCACATCATAATAGACACTTACCACATCATAATGGAAAGTGACCACATCATAATAGGTACAAAGTAACCACATCATAATGGAAAGTAACCACATCATAATGAAAAGTGACCGCATAATAATGAAAATTGACTACATCATAATGAAAGTGACCACATCATAATAGAAACTTGCCACATCATAATGTAAAGTAACCACATCATAATGGAAAGTGACCACATCGTAATGACAAATGACCACATCATAATGAAAAGTGACCACATCATAATGGAAAATGACCATCAAAGTCGTGTTTGGCGTTCCATGTTTAATGTTAAGGTCATGGTGACGTTTGATCTACTGAAAATGAATAGCGGTCATAATCTTATCACAAGCAGTCAACCCATGAAGTATGATGCTATTTGCGTCAGGAAAAGTGACAAATATAATTTAATACCTTACAGTTGAAGATTTTTGTATTGTATTGTATAAAATTATACTTTCCTGTATATGTAGTAATATGAGGTGATGATAGAGCTGATAATTAGGTTTGCATGTACCTAATACTATGTACCTTACACTGTCAAATTTTAAATGTCATATTAATAAATATATTCCTAATTCATGGCAAACTGCTTGGGATTTGTCTGTGAACAGTAAACTGCTTTTCAATTAAACCTGTACTTGGTGAATGGCGTCCTTCTAGCAGAACTATTTGTGGAGAAGAAGTTGTTTCAACCCCATGAAGAATAGGGCATACACTTTGTACGCATTCATATGTATTACAAGGTGAGCAGTTGCCAGCATGTATACCGTTTTTCACGGTCTTGATTGACTGTGCAGACTTCGATCCTATGCACAAAGACACTTCAAGGATCACACTATTTAAGAATTATTTGATAACATTGATGTCAGAGTAATTTTAGATTTTGTTTAAAAAATGTGTAGCAGTCAATTTTATCTCCATCTAAAGGTTTACCTGGGTTAAGAATTGGCTATATGTTAGGTTTTGACATGTATGATCATGAAAAACGTAGTCCGCACTGCAATCCTAATGTCCACACTGTAACTTCACTTTTCCTGACGCAAAAGGGAGAACAATTTAAACAAAAAGGTGTAGAGCAGAAGAAGTCAATCTTTAAATTACCTCATATTTAGCTGTTCTTCTTTGCGAAAGTTACAACTTACGTAACCTTAAACAGGGAACTTCCCTAAATAGACAACTGGCACTCAAAAGTAATAGACCTCAGACTTCCACACAATTGGATTTGGCATTATTTATGGATCACAGACTGAGAATATTTGCACATAGCCGGATGAAGATATAAATGAAGTAATATGAAATGTTAACAAGAGAGACTAAATAGAGATGTGAATTCATCCACCATGTCCCTCGTTTTGTTTTCCACCTCGTGATAATGCTCCCCATTCATATGTATGCCTGAATTGTGTTTATGGATCAGAATCTGATAATATATGCACATAGCCTGGATGAGGTTACACCGCAGTAAAATGAAATGTTAACATGAGTGCTATGCAAATCCATTCACCGTGTCCTGTTTTGTGACTTTTGTCTTCCACTGTGATAACGCCCATCGAGGTCATACGCATCTCTAGGCACTTTCTTTATGGATCACAGTCCCAGATAAGTTGCACATAGCCTGAACGAGGTTACAATTGCGGTAAAATAAAATCATCCTTGGTGCCCTCTGTTTTGACCTCTACCGAGAGATAATGCTCTTTGAGGCCATATGCTTGTCTGTGCATTTTATTCATGGATCAGAATCTGAGACAATTTGCACATAGCCTGGATGACAATACAACAGTAGTAATATAAAATGTTAACATGAGCATGATGAGGGCTATGTAAATTCCTCCTCCTTGTCCTCTGTTTTGTCCTCCACCGAGTGGTAATGTTCCCCGAGGCCATACGCATGTCTGTAATACCTGTAATAAGGATAAACTCTGTTATTGTGAATGTTCACTGTTTAATCGATAAGGGATTTTCCATTAAAACATAGATGGCACTTTTAAAATTGAACACCCATTAAACCATGTGTTGTGTAATTGCATTTTATATAGAAACTACATAAGTTTATATCATGAAAATCACTGATTTTACAGTAGTACCTTATTAATGGTTTATAACTTGGATACTACTAGTTAGAAGTTTCTATTTGTACCAACTCACGTTAATACTAATGGTTTATTGTTGTGTTCATCTCCGGTGACGATAGACGGACCCTCCGATTGCACAACTTCAATACGCATCTTTAAAATGTTGGATAGAGCTTGAATCTGGAATGGTTAAAAATGCTGATTACTAAATTCGAAAAAACAAAGCCAGAAACTGATAGAAGTATAAAGATTTAAATTTTACACTTGACGTACAATAACAAATTCAAAAGAGACGTTGATTAGGATCTTCTGGATACCCAAATGCAGCAACTGCATTTCTTGCATACCGGATAAGGTTATCTGCATTTTACATGGGTGATGGAAAGCCTGATCTGGAGAGCCTCGGTTCTGATAAAAACCTCATGTTGGTATTCCCCATCTTTACCATACCCATGAAAGTTTCTAAAAGTCTTCACTGTTATCAAAACATTTAAAGCTGTATTTGGCGAGGACATTTTGAGGCTGAAAAATGTGACTTTGATTTTCCTTCAGACATCAATGACAAAATTAACTGCAGGATTTGGACCAATGGGCAAATGAGGCATATCTCCTGATATCATTTAATAGCTACTGTAAAATTTCGTAGAGGTGATATGAAGTGTGTAAAGTTTCATGAATATAGGTCAAACAATTTTTCAAGTTATGGCCAAGGTTAGGTTGCAGGTTAAAAGTGTGGCTGATCGACAAAGTGACTAAGTATGAGCCACCCAACCGTGCAGCCGTCTTTTGAACGGCCGTTTTTGAAAAGTCATGACCAATATTTGGAGGAGTGGGTAGGGTAAAAAAACCACTTCTGAACTCTTATTTTCTCAATATTTTTATGTTTTGTATACATTTATAGAAGGACGATGATCTAAAATGCACCTTTTTCACCTTTATCTGTGAAAATAAATTACCCCAGAGACATCCACTTGAATTTCTGCCTAATACACGGTCCCTAAGTGTCTTGCCATGCTACGCAGGCGACACAGTAAACTAAATGATGTCACATTCTGAAGGATTAACATGAAACTTGATTTGCAACAGGATATGCCTTTAATATTTAATAGTAACAATTTTTGACATCAACCAGATTGCAAGATGTTTGTCAAGTGCGTTAGTATCCTACAAATTATAGGGGTAACGTAGATTACAGGGCCGCTAAAAAATGATCACCTTATGACAAGAAAATTAAGTAAACGTACCTCCAACTGCCCACCCCAGGCTGGTGTAGATTCTGTCTGCTTGCAGTACTCCTCAAAATCATCTGCAATCAAGGTTAAAGGTTAGAAATCTTGACAATAATTATAATTATTCAAACATCAGTAAACATTAAACATTCAGCTGCATGACTGGCACTAAGGCTTCATATAAATACACATGAAACAGGGGTTGAAAAAGGATTTCTATTGTGGGGGTTGAAAAAGAATTTCTCTTGGGAATAACTTACCGTAACAGTAGGTATAAAGATGCCAGAGTGTGTGTGTAGAGTGGGGGTGGGATATTTTACCACCAACAGCATAGCGATTATTTAATTGCTGGATTTGTTTATATTTAAATCCTTCACGAGATGGTAGTCTATTTTCACGAGTGAGTAGAGGCTAGTGAGGGAAAAAACTAAACACGCCTACCATCGAGTTTAAATGTTAATGTTTGATAAATTATCCCAGATTGACCTATATCCCTTTAAGATGAACAAGACCTGTCGGATGACAGCACGCTCGACTTTTCGAGGCCGTGTCTATTTATTGGGCTAAGTTGAAAAAGGGGCATAATTCTGTAGAATTCTTAACTGAGTTATGGCACTTGTTTGTATGAGGTCCTCTAATGATAGTGAATACACGTGTCAAGTTTCTGTCAAGCAGTTTCTGAGATATGAGCTTACCGAAAATGGTTAACGAATAAATTGACTAAGTATAAAAAGAGTTATGTGACTCACGTGTGGCATGCTATCTATTTATACTGAATACAAGTGTGAAGTTTTATTTAGATCTGGAGGCAGTTTGTGAGATACGAGCTTACCATAAAAGGTAAACTAACGGTAATGCTAATGGTAGCGCCGACGCTGGGGCGAGTAGAATAGCTTTCCTTTTCTTCGAAAAGCCAAGCTAAAAAGGAAAAGTCCCTGGTTACCTTGAGAGTAGCAATCCCCATTATCCTTGGTCAGGAATGGAATGAAATCATCCTGATGTTCCCTCATGTAGTCCGCAACCTGCTTTCTCAGCTTCTCATTGCTGCTCTGAGGAATAAAAAAACTAAGATTTATATTTCTATTGCATTAACCTTAAACATGTTAAATGAAACACTTTAACATTAAGAGTTGCATTTTAATTCCCAGTGAAAAACATTTACTTCTGGGGTGGAGCTAACACAAACAAGGTGCAGTTAGTTCGTCTGAAGAACTTTTGTTTGTATGACGTAACGCCATCTTGATATTCTCGTGCTAACTAGATTAAGTTGCTATAACAAAGTGTGCACTGTTGGCAACGTTGCTGTTCTAACACAACGTATGACAGCTTTAAAACACTATTTTAGAACAAATACAACATACTTACATTATTAATATCTCAAAAAAACCGATAGAACATAATGTAAATATAAGGACTGAATTCATTCTTTCAATCCTTGTACGGAGTATGAAAGACATTAGCTAGTCTAGCCTAATGTCAAATTATATCCTTAAGCTTTAATAAACCGCTAGGAAAATCTATAATAGCATTTGCGTCCATTGTAAATGTCAGGCTGCTGATCAGTGAATTCCCCGCCCAAACACCCCTTTGTCACATAAATGGAATGGTCTTAATTCATAGAAAGAATAGTCCATTATATATATGTAGTGGGCTAAGGGTTAAATAAATCTGATATAAAGCAACAGAGGATAAAAGATGCACTCATGTGGGGAGATTAAATGGTTCCTTCAGAAGATAACATAGTCATACACACAGTAATTTTAATATGAATTGAAATGAAGTTTTACGCCACATTAACGCATCATACTAGATTATACTGGGACAGCAACCTCGGAGGGTGATGAGATGAAGGATGATGATTCACACCAGACATGCGACAGGTAGCGAACCCATGCGTAGCAGAGTTCTGTAGCTCTGAAGCACAAGTCCTTTTCCACTTTACACACAAATTGTAATAAATGGAAAAGTACCCACATTAACATTTCTCTTGTCTAATTGATGTAATTTAATAGTATTTTCACTAGATTAACTGGTTTCTGGAAACTTGTATCACCTCAAGTGGACATCCGTATTTGAGAATCTCATGAGAGACTTTGGCCTGCAGTCTGAAGATAAGACATATCCATGAGGTGATGCAAAGTTTCCAGAACACTTGTGATTATAACTGATCCTTTTATTATATATGTTACGAATGCTCATAAAATATTATACCACAGTAGACTAATATGAACTGGAAGGTGGCATCTTGTCATAGTGATACTGGATGATACTACTGACGACCTCATCTCCAACATCATGATCTATTTTTAGTAGATTTTTGTGTGGTGGAGGCAGATCACCCACTTTTCCTGGGTACTGAACACCTCCTGCAATCCGTAAGAATCGACACGTCCTCACTTATATATATATATTATAAGTCAAGCTCCCAGTGTCTTTACTTTTCCGGCCATGGATGCACTATTTTTAGTAGAATAATGGATGATAGTGAATCAGAACATGTTTGCAGGGATACAGTTTTTCTGTAAGTACCCACCTGGTTTTTTCGTTGTTCTAATTGATGCGACACAGCCGCATACAAACTGTAAATACATACAATTCAATAATCAAATACATGTATATTAAAGGGACAAACTGGATAATAATATTTATTAAAATTATGTTGATTGGTTATTGGGGTGGTCTGAAAAAAGCTAAAAACAATAACGCAATGAAATGCGTTATTTTAAGGGATGCTACGTTCCAACAATACATTTAAATAAGAGGAAATGTATATTGTTCTCAATTGATGTTGAGAGATAGGCATAAAATGTAAAAGTCCATGTTAGATAAGAAATAACATAGTTAAACTGATTGCATATAAAAACAAATTGGAGTTATCATTCTTTGTTATTCTACCTAACCAAAATGAAGTTATTTGCAAAATCAATTACCTTTGTAAATAATTAATACTGATTTAAATGTGCAAGTTGTGTAGTTCTAAGACTATTAAACTGACCACTGCTAGTTTAAAAAATATATCTATATTGAGGTTTGTCAATTTTAAGATGTGACTGCAACATAACTATGTTTAAAGATAGTGAAATTTTAAATAATTTAGGCAATTTTTTTTGCATATTATGAAGTTTAATCTTATTTTAGAAATTACTTTAACTGTACATAAATATATCACTACTTTCCTTTTATAATAAAATGCTTACAGGGAATGTAGATATACAGACAATCGTTATTACTGAGAGGTCTGAAAAATGTGCTCAATGGTGAAAGAATTATCAAAATTTGATGATAAACAAAGAAGATATGACCATTTGAAGATTCTTTTGAAATGGATATGAGAGCCGCCATTTTGAGAACTATAACATCACAGTTCTAAACTACCAAATATGGAATATGTATAGATATGTTAACTGATTAATAGGTGGAAAATCATAGCAAATGTATGAAACATAAGTATACTAACATGTTATAATGGTCATATCTTCTTTGTTTATTATCCAATTTTGGTAATTCTTGCATTTTTTACAAGTTTTTCATAACTCTCAATAATAAAGATTGTCTGTGTCGTTACATTCCTTTTTATTACACCAATATATATTTGATAACTCTGATATCAAGAATTAAGCATATAACACATACCAGTTGCCATCTGATGGAATCTGAAAACAGACAACCATTAATTAAGTAGGAGTCAATTTCAAAGTACATTAAACCACACAATTATGCCTACATTATTATTTAAATAACCATGCAATTTCTAAACCTCAAGATTACTATTTGTCCCCTGATACATAATTGATAAGATATTAATTTATTAAAAGATCACAAGACGAAATTTTTATGGTATAAACATTTGTCTTAGTCTAAAGACAGCGAAAAGACAGTTTCACTGTCTGTTATTACAACACTAGCAGTTATACTTTTATTAATATAGCAGTTCAACAGGCAGATTGATTATTGTTTGAAAGGTGTTTTACGTCATTTTTTAGCACATTTTTAGGCGATATATGGCAGTCGATTTTTTTGTGGTAGAGGCAGACACCCCCATTGTTCCAGGGTAGAACCAGTACTCTATACCTCCCGCCATCTGTAAGAATCAATACGTTTTCACTTACAAGTAGATCCCTGTGGCATTTGAACCTGCAGCGATGAGGCGACAAGGTTTACAATGCAACAGTGTTAACCCCTCAGCCATGGAGGCACTTAGGTAGATTGATGTATCATTGTCTGGTTGGTTAGCTCAGTCGGGAGAGTATCGGAATGGTGGTCAAAAGGTCCCTTGTTCAAGACCCTGTTTGCACCAGACTGCACATTGTTCTAGCCATGACAACTATATATTTGGCTATTTTAAGATTCAATCTCGACTACACTTGATTCAACATACACAGATAGCCACAGCACATGATTTTACAGTAGCATTTAACTGTCTTAATCAACTATCATCAATCCATAATCTTTATGCAAAACTGGAAAAACTGTTATTAAATGTACGAACACTGACAGAGTCAGAGCCTACCTCGTGTATCTGAAGTCCTCTCTGACCCAGTAATGCCTTTATCTTTATTGATTCAACGTGCCTAGATGATGTTAGATTTTCTACTTCCTGTTCTCTAATTTGTTCCTCTCGTTCCTGGTCTTGTGCTGCCTTCTTTTCCTGCAATAACAGAGACAAACTATCACTGAAGGGATGAATACCCCCGCTTTTTGATCAGTTCAAAAATATGTATATGAAGTCTGGGAAGAACCCTTTAAAAACTGTTTTAGGAATCCAAGTAATAAGAATGTGTTACGCGACGCAACAAAAATGTGCTATGCGACGGGACAAAAATGTGTTACATGACGGGTTGTTGCGGACAGCGTGATTTCTATATAACCCCACCTTCACTTTGAAAGCGGGTGTGTAACTAGACATTATACATTTGTAGAGGACTCATTCATGTTAGCATATAAACCAAAACTCTTTCCAGGGACGTAGCTAGACTAAATTTTAGGTATATAATGAATCATTTCTTTTTCAATTCAATCTCCGTCCATGCACGGCCACTAAACACGAGGGATCGAAACATTCGTTCTGGAGCGATAGTCATGTGTTTATGTCAGAAACGTGAGTACAATTTATGTTGATTTTTTCGAGATAAACAGAATTGTTTTCAAAAATCGGGGAATGCTATTCCATGAAGATATGTTTGTACTTCATGTTCGATACAATTTTGCCACCAAATACTTGAAAGTGACTCGTCTAGAACATTTCCCATATCAAAGGAGCATGCATTTTTCTGTCCAACACTTTTTGGTGTGTTTGGTAGGTGAACGTCGTGTGTGACGCAATGGGTGGTGGATTTAACACAGATTCAACTCTCACTTCGCCTCTGCACGAAAAATGAATTGCAAACTCCTACTAAAACCGAAATATGCTCATTTTTTAAACAGGGAGAGATAGGCACGTTGCTGGCGGGATCGAGTAGGTGCTGGCAACACATTGTGATTCATATTGCTAGCAATCGTTCATATTATTAAATAAAAGTGTGCTTTTAATCACAAAAAATATTATAGCCTTAAAGCATAATATAAAATATTATTAATTTATGCATCAGAAACTAGAGGAGTCAATGTCAATTTGAGTTTTCATGACAAAACTATTTAATGACGTAAAACATCATACAAACATTCATTAACAATAATTATATCAATTCTTTCATAGTGCCTAGTTTAGTGAATAAATCATGTGTTATCCATCTTAAGATTCCTGAACAGCTCTCGTATTTAAAGAGACACAAGAAAGTCTTGACTATCTTTAAACTCGCACAGTCAAATATTTATGTTTTTCTACGTAATTTGCATATTTATAAATCGTTATTATGTATTATTAAAGTGATTTTTTTGCCTATTACTAATTGCTGATGATATTGTCCTGACAATATATTTATAGGTAAACCTATTGTAGAATATCTAAGACATAGAGAATATCATGTTAGTGCCTGATCTCATCCAGCTTATCAGGTGAGGCTGAGAAAAAAAAGGAGACCGAGGCTGTGCCGAGGGTTTCATTTTTTCTGTGCCGAACCTGATCCCCAGTGTCACCCGTTATTATCTTGTTATCCAACAAACCTATATGCAGTCCTCTTTACTTTCCTTTTTGTTTTATTATTTTTATTTTCTTGAGTGGGTATGTCTCTTGTTCGAATTACTTTTTGTTTATGTTTTCCTTCACCATCTATCATCATATTTCTTTAATTTCTTTTCATATGTTTTTTCTTTCTTTTTAATTTGTTTAAGCCAATATTAACTGAAAACCAATGTGACTCTGAATAATCATAATAATTCTACCAATTGGTTCATATCTATGTATGTCCCGTAGCTATTAATACATACTTGAATTGAAAACACGTTTTCCAAGGAGAGGAACTTTATAAGTTTTTTTTCGTTCCAATCCTTTACTTAATACACTGTTAAATGTATTTATGCACTAATTCGAAATAAAATATGTTTAAACGACAATGCAACTGAACACATTATATATACATTATGATGGTTTTACTCGTATTTGGATTGACACCCATTATTTTTTCCAGATCACTTCAAGTCCTGTTGACAATTAAATAATACTTTTTACTATAAAAAGCAAATCTTAAAATCTTAATTTGATTTAAAAGAGACACACTTTAATCTTGATGTTTTTATCAAGGGTTAAATTATAATGCACCTCAGTTTAATAATCTAAAATCATTTTGACTGTAAACCTGCGTCCAGCTTTAAACCACAATTTGGAGTTTACAATTTTTCTTCATTATTAATATCTTCTTGGTTCAATATACTCAATATAAAATTAATATTAATTAATATATACAATTTTTTTTTTGAACTTTTCAAATTATTTAAATATTAATAATGATTTTCAAATATGCAATAATCATTACGTGGTCCTGCCTTAATTCCATTAAGCGATGGGAAAGCTTATATTAGCAGGATTTTATAACGGATATTTCGACAATAAAACACATTTAAAAACATTTTTTACTGAAAGTTAATACCAGAACCATGTAATGTGTAGAAAAACTGATGGGAAGCCAGGAGTTTTTAAGATTATACGAATCTTTCATGAGTATCCGGTGAAGATCGGGGATTCTCTCACGAGGTATAACTGTTTCTAGAGAACCCGAAGCTCTGCCGATGTTCCTATTAGTATTATAACAGTTAAGCCGATGGTTGGAATTTCTAAACCATGACTGATTCTTTTTCTTGCATATCATTTACATTCTGCACGTTGACAGACGCCAACCAATAATGCTTTGCATGTTTATGCAAGAAGTTCATGTGTCAATTCAAGCCTACAAATCAATGAAGAATAATACCCTTCTCTTCTGCGCTTTACTTAGTTTCTTTGGTTTGTTTTCTTGTACGTCATCACCATCGTCTGTTGTCAGCTGCTGGATGGAATCTGCTACAGCACTCACACGTGAAGGTGCTGCATTCTGGAGAGAAATAAGCAATTCATACTAATTAAGCAGCACTGAAGTTTCAATGTTACATTTTTTTCAAGTGGAGATAATTTTCTCTTAAAATAATGTGAGTAATTTTGCATATATATATCAATGATCAAAATGTTACAGGACAAAACTATTGCATATTATAATTATTCAAAAATCCAGTTTTAGCTTCCAACTGCCCCTAGGGTCCTGGAAGTATTCATTCACCAAGTGGCAACTGTCACAAAATAGTGTATTTATTTGATCTTTAATTATGGCAGTGACATTTTATTCTGCTCACACATTACCTGATTTTTCAGCTCTGCCAACTCGTTATCATGCTTGGCGTCCAGCTCAGCTTCCAAAATAGCTATCTTCTCTGTGACCTCTTTCTTCTTCTTTTTGTCCCCTTTTGTAACATTGTGTTTCATTTTTTGAATTTCAGCTGAAGAAAACAATAACAAATTTATTCAGACTATATGTTCTAGCTACATTGAGTTTGATTTTTTGAATTTTAACTGTTCAAACTTCAAAGAAAACAATAAGCGCAGAGATGGTAAAGTTGCTGTGTTTAAGGCCTTCTTATCTGTCACTGCTGTGGGGTCAAATTCAAAAATAAGCTACATCTGAATTGGAGTGGAAATATTAAAGGCTCAAGAGATAACTGATGTAAAGTGACTGTGTGATAGATACAGATAACTGATGTAAAGTGACTGTGTGATAGATAACTGATGTTAAGTGACTGTGTGATAGATACAGATAACTGATGTAAAGTGACTGTGTGATAGATAACTGATGTTAAGTGACTGTGTGATAGATACAGATAAATGATGTAAAGTGACTGTGTGATAGATAACTGATGTAAAGTGACTGTGTGATAGATAAGATAACTGATCAATGTAAAGTGACTGTGTGAGAGATAACTGATGTAAAGTGACTGTGTGACAGATAACTGATGTAAAGTGACTGTGTGACAGATATAGATAACTGATGTAAAGTGACTGTGTGAGAGATAACTGATGTAAAGTGACTGTGTGACAGATAACTGATGTAAAGTGACTGTGTGACAGATATAGATAACTGATGTAAAGTGACTGTGTGATAGATAACTGATGTAAAGTGACTGTGTGATAGATCTACAACAATTAAAGATCAGATTGGTTTAACCCAGGGTTTCCCCCAGGGTCATAAGGCAGTGTTTTTTTTTACTTTTGGGGGAAGGGTGGTCGGGGCCCTTTAGAGGGGGAACATTTTGACGTGAATTGGAAAAAGGGGGAATTTTGATAATGAAGAAAGATAGTATTTTTTACATGTATTAAGTCTCAGTCTTTCATTTACTATTAAATTCACATCAAGAACATGTTTCATGGACATGTTATGATGGTCAACTAAGAAACAACATTTAAAAGATTTTTTTTTTTAGATTTTTTTTTTTGAGGGGAATTTTTTCTCAAAAAAGTAGAAAAAAAAAAAACTTTTTGAGGAGGGAATATTTTCGGCCCCAAATTAAGGAAAAACAACCTTGCTGCACATCACAGTACCATCTTCTACTTCTTAATATACATGCTCAGTAGAGACCATCGTGATACGACGGTTGTTAAAAGTGATGTTAAACCATAATTGTACATACATTTTTTTCTGGTGGCAGTATAGAATGAAATTCAAAACATGGCCAGCTAGCTTTCTGCTATTCTTATTTACTCTAACTTATAATTACACATACCGATCATCAGAAAGCTCAATCCGACATCTGGTAGTCACAACGGCTGAATATTTCGAACAATTTTCACGTTCACCTGCGCGCTGCCATCTTTGAAATGGTTCCCTACTCGCCAATAGGATGAATACAAACGCGTAATCATCGGTATGTGAAAATTATAAGTTATTTCTGATTGAACAAATGTATGTTTATGCAGGTTGAACGTAGTATAGTTGTGTTTTAGAGGTGAATGACATTGGGGAGTCTTATCTCCGACGAGTAAGGTGTTTATTCACTTCGCGACTTACTGGGTCCACAATTCCATTGAGTTTAGTTGATTTAGTTACTGTGTCTATGGAGAGCTATCCCTCCTGCAAAATTTGAGCGCTTGCTTGAGCAAATTGTCCAAGAATTGACCGTGTATTCGATTGTAAACAAAGTGGAGTCTATGTTTTCCAAAAAAAAATCAGCGATTCTCGGACGCCTTTTATATACAATATAAGTTATATTGTATATAAAAGGCGTCCGAGAATCGCTGCATTCACATACCTTCCTTAATTAGTGCCAGTAATTAATTTCTACTTTATTTGTGTACAGTACAGTACTTGCCGTAATCGTTTATAAATTGCTGTTTGTTTACAATTTTCCAATGACATGCGTTACACCTTTTACACAGCTATAAGTACTTGGCGGACTGATCAGTGTGTATTCATTACCTTTTCCGATAACATTCAGCGTCAATACACAATATGCGTTGCATAAAATCTTGGTGCGGTTATACTCTTCAAACATAATTCGAAAGTTCGGCTAAACATATGATTTATGTTGCGCGTAAATAATGCATAACAGAAGTCTACAAACTTTACAATGGTTATGTTTTATCGATTATAATTGGATTAATTTGATTATAATTGGATTAATTTTTGGGATGGTCTTATCATGTTAGTAGAGGACACACTTCAGGATAAATAGGGAGATGAATATTATTAATGCTATCGGCGCATGGACATTTTTGATTGGCACCTCGAACTTTCCTCGGCCAATCAGGTTTTGACAAACTGTCAAAGTGGGAGGGATTTCTTAATTACCGCTCGCGGCGAAAGCGATGGGTTCGTAATCGGCACACTTTACGATAAGCCGAGCTTTCGTTTGATTTTTAGTCTAAAACGGAATCGTCCAGATTTTTAGTCTAAAACGGAAACGTCCAGTCGGGCAAGTGTCGGACAACCATATTTGCGAAGGACACCTGCCCGCACCCAAATTCCACTTGCCCGGGGCGTCGGGCAACCATATTTCCGGAGCCCTGATAACATATGAATTATTTATTTTTTTAGAAAAGTTTTAAAATGTTATTAAATGGCTTTTTGGATGATGTTGTTGTGTTTTTGGGTTGGGGGGTTTTGTGTGTAGGGTGGGTAGTAGTGACCAAATTACGTGCCGAATACCTGTGGTCAGATCCTATAGCGGAGAGTATCAAAGCGTAATTAGGCTGATGGGATCATTGTCATATTGGGTACTACAGAAAGGTACCCGGGGTACATTTATGTATACAGATAACAGAAACGTACCCGAAAATCTTTGAATTCCAGATTGGACCCCAAATATACAGAAACGTACCCGGACAAACAAGATCTCATTGGCGCAATTGAAACAATTTAGAACTTGATAAAACCACTACTTGAACAATATTGTTTATCATTAATTATTTCGCTATTGCTCTTAAAAACATATTTAGGCTGCCATAGTTAGTAATAAAATACAGAACGTATTGTAAAACCGGAAGTTGTAAATCATCAAACCCGGCGCAAAAAAGTAAACAAATATGAAGCTCGTCATTCAAGAAGAGTTAGTCAAATATTTAGACCAACTGCATTCCTTTAAGGCAGAGGCAACTGCGAATGGCTTTTAAAAAGTGAATCAATTAAACTTTGTAAACAATGAAAGTTTCATTTCTGTAAAGTAGCAGAACGCGTTACGGCCGCGTTTTACTACAATGTATTTTGTCTCGGGTACATTTAAGTATATTTGGGGGCCTTTCTGGATTTCGATGATTTTCGGGTACGTTTCTGCATGGTTTCTGTATACATAAATGTACCCAGTGTGCCTTTCTGTAATACTTACCTGCTACGACAATGACCCCATCAGCCGTAATTAATTATTAGGATATGATTTTAATGAGATTGCTCTATGTAGGAAGTAGCTCTTTGATGAGAAAGTGATAAGGCTTTATAAACTTATATTTACATAGAAGTTCACCCAGTTCTAATATTTGGTACCTTTAATTTTACCCCACCCACCTAATTTGACAATGACAAAAATATTTAGCCATCTATTTGCTGATGTAATTAAAATAATGGTGCAAACTGTCTATTTAAAAAATGTCAATATTACAAATGTTGATAATTTCTTTTCACCTTGAAGACATTTACGCTCCTTTTTATGACGCTGGATCAATGTTTCCTCCGGGTCACATTTTTCTTGTTCCAAGTCAGCCATTTTGAAAAGTGCCACTATCAACGATAATATCAAAATAAAACTGTAGATCTATTGCTTACAAAATATAATAATATTTAAAAAGGTTACTTATCCATCTTAGTTAGGCTATATTGAATGTTTAATACGATATATTTCTTCTGGCATGTAAATTAATTTTTTATTTGTTGTAAGTGACAATTGTTATTCCCGGAAGTGACTCATTTCAACCACTTTTGTTGTAGCATTTTTGACACCAAAATGGTAACAACTCTGCTATATATGTTAATATAGTACTTTCTTTTATCTACTTTCACTGTGTATAGTATTAGTAAAAATCCGAAAGGATTGTCAACATTACTATAAAAATAAAGAAGTCAAGATAACACTTAACCACAGTGGGGTGGGGATGAGGGTGTGTGTGTGTGGGGAGGGTGGGTGGAGGGTGTAGATGGGTAGTGGTAATTAATTCACTTGTTAAAACTACAGACTTTCAGTTATATGTTTTCTTACTGGCGAGCTGAAAGAATAGGGCCACTGCAGATCCCGTTGGAGGAGAAGGCAGAGGGGTAGAACACCACCCGCCTCCAATTCATGTTCATTTTATCCTTTTTTGTCCATGTTCATTAAAGGTCTTCATCATGACCCCTGCATTGTTTCAGGTGCCATCTCGCTCACATTACTCAGAGCAGTGGCAGAAAAACTATAACGTGGCTCCAGTGTAAATGGGTGTCTACAATAGAATTTGCAGTTCAGCGTGAAAAGGTTCTAGGCCCATTGCGTTCTCCATATTTTATCTCGATGTACATGGAGAATGAGCCTGGCATGTTTATTCCTGTCAGGCGCCATATAACCTTTCATGTGTTGGTGCGCCTTAAAACCCCAATTCAATCAATCAATCATTCCTGTTAGGCGCCATATAACCTTTCATGTGTAGGTGCGCCTTAAAACCCCAATTCAGTTCATCTGACTTTAGTTAAGACTAAGAGTTAGGGTATCATAGTTAAGACTAAGAGTTAGGGTATCACCATCAGACTTGGAAAGAAAGTTAAACATTTATAAAAATGAATGCATATGCATCTGAAACTTTAGCTTTATTGATGTTTGAGGGCAGATTTTTCGACAACTTTTACTCAGTATGTCAGTATCCGGGTTCTCCAAGAGCACTTATACAATGGTGGGCCGCCACTCTATCGGCACATACTGCCATGCAAAACGAGCGCCGCCACGTAAAAATCGTCAAGCGCCACTTTAAAAAAAAGTAAAAAATATAAATAAAACCTAATAAATTTAGCAAACATAATGTAGAACATAAAGTGCTTTTACCAGAAATTCATCTGGATGAAAATGGGCCTGTGCAACTGCATGAATTGGCGCAACAAACACCATAACTTAACCTGAATTTAGACCGATTTGGTACTCTGTGGTTACATGTAGTAAAGTAATATCTCATAGACGCTTGTCATCCAGTCTTCAATAATAAAGCATGCTCCTCAGTCGTATTGACCGAACCGTATAGGGGAGGTAACTCTCCTCCAACATCCGAGTGTCGCTGTCAAAATGGCATAAAAATCGCAAAACAACGGATTTGCACCGCCACCCTATAATTTCTACTTGGAGAACCCTGAGTATCTATATACAGTTTGAAACATAAATCATCTCTCTTATAGCTTAAATTGTATGTTTAAATTTTTTATCTCAGACTGTCCGTTTATTAGCTAATTCTTGTGACAGGCTTGCCAAATCTCCAGATGAAATCCTGAATCTTATGATTTGTTTCTATGCAGATCACAGGATTTAGATCTAAAATATATGAATTTTTAATTAAAACTGAACCTCTGAATTTTCACGGATTAAAAGATAATTTCCTGTTAAAGAAGGTGGTCATGAGGTCGAGAAATGTTTGTGTTTCATGGATGTGCACTTTTTGTGTGTGGTCCATATCTCCAAAGCTGCTTGAGATAATGGGATTAATGTTGATGTATATGTGATGGGTCCTAGAATTGTAAAATATTGATCTCCATGACCTCAGGGTAGGATGAGTCCAGTCTGTCTGAGAAAAATAGATACAGCTACAATCAGTACAGCAAAGATTCATTAATCCCTACAGTTCAGCTACAATCAGTGCAGCAAAGATTCATTAATCCCTACAGTTCAGCTACAATCAGTGCAGCAAAGATTCATTAATCCCTAACGTTCAGCTACAATCAGTACAGCAAAGATTCATTAATCCCTACAGTTCAGCTACAATCAGTGCAGCAAAGATTCATTAATCCCTAACGTTCAGCTACAATCAGTACAGCAAAGATTCATTAATCCCTACAGTTCAGCTACAATCAGTACAGCAAAGATTCATTAATCCCTAAAGTTCAGCTACAATCAGTACAGCAAAGATTCATTAATCCCTACAGTTCAGCTACAATCAGTACAGCAAAGATTCATTAATCCCTACAGTTCAGCTACAATCAGTACAGCAAAGATTCAATAATCCCTACAGTTCAGCTACAATCAGTACAGCAAAGATTCATTAATCCCTACAGTTCAGCTACAATCAGTACAGCAAAGATTCATTAATCCCTACAGTTCAGCTACAATCAGTACAGCAAAGATTCATTAATCCCTACAATCAGTACAGCAAAGATTCATTAATCCCTACAGTTCAGCTACAGTCAGTACAGCAAAGATTCATTAATCCCTACAGTTCAGCTACAATCAGTACAGCAAAGATTCATTAATCCCTAAAGTTTCTTTTTGATGTTTTCAGCATGGTCGTGTCAAAGTCAAAACCACTGCTGAACAGCAAGAGGCAAAGAGAAAAGAGAGAGAAAAGAAACTTGCACTTTATACTGGAGCAACGGAAAAGGTGTTTGCTAAGGTTCGTAAATATATCAAATGAATTGAATTATCAGGCACTCATCAGAGTAATAGTTCTATCACAAGAAATGATAAAGTCTCGCTCATTATTCATGATTTAACTTTTTTTAATAATATTGTATGTGGGACCAAATGCATTTAAGTTAATTGTTTCACAGTTTTAAATTTGCTGGCTGTTGAAATGTATCAGTCAATATGACGGTAGTTGTTTTTGAGGTCAAAACAAAAAAAGGCAAATACTTTGGATGATTTTATTTTAAATTAAAGGGACACACGGCAACCTTGAAGTATTTAAAAAGCATTAAACAAGCACTAAACTAGCACCTCTATTTATTAATCAATTTGCCCTTTAAACCTGCTAACATAGATTTAAACTAAACGTAATTAAATTTTAGAGTTTCTTAATTTCACTTCATTGTTTTCCATGTGCTAAATATATTGGGTGAGTTCAGGGTTCTCCCATCGGCAACCTTTGGCCACCGATGGTAACATTTGGTACCAACGAGGCCTCCGATACTACCTCAGGTGTAGAGTCGCGGGAAAATTGGTTACCATCGTTCTACCTATCAGCCAACCAACGGCTAATGGCAGTGACCGATGGTTACCAAGAGTGCTTTCCGTAACCCGTGGGAGAACACTCAACGCATCCAATATTGGTGCAATATTAATACCATATAGTAATATGTTATTGACCAATTTGCTTTGAACTATTCAAATTATTATTAGTTGTGAAGAAAACTAACAGGATGCCACAAGTTTTAAAGAAGTCAAGATTGCCGTGTGTCCCTTTAAAATAAATATATGGCTTTATACAGTGTTGATTCTAACTATTTCTCTGTGTCCTTTTTTCTGTATTTAAACTTTAAGATATTGTATATTCTTGAGGATTTTCAAGTTTGTGATGTAAGACTACCCCTACAACTAGTGTTTGGTTTGAACAGTGTTATTTTTGGAGGATATTAATTAAAACAGTATTGCTATTTCAAAAACCTACATAAAATCATAAACATATATAAAATATACCTCATGCTGACAACAGCTTGTAAAACAGATATATGTTTATTTATATAACGACTAAGCCAATAACTTCCTCATTTGATTACTTTACATGTATACTTTACATGTAACGGTATACTGTTTGATTATGTATTTGACAGCATTATTTCTATAAGGGCATAATTATATGGGGGAAAAAACATTCAAAAGAATAATTCAAATTGCTGTCTCTATACACTGTTCTTACACAATCATATGATTTTAAAGCCATGGGACGTAATACAAATCACATTGGTTTTATTTATCTTCAACCATAATTTATGAAAAAATAGATGAAATAACGATAAAACGGGGAAAATCGCAGTACAGTCAATCGCATACAACTTTACAGGTATTTAACTAATTTTTCAAATCTGACATCTGCGGGTTTTTTCTTTATATAAGTGGTACCGTTTTTCGAAAAACGGTACCATTCCCAATGGCAAAAAGTATGTTTTTTACCCAATTGAGAATGAAAAAATTCCAAATAAAAAATTCCAAATAAAAAAAAGCATTTTTTTTTTACAAATATTTCAAGTGAAACTTTATTTAAAGAGAAGAAGTTGGGATCTGTATTCTTTTAGGTGAGGGTAATTAAATACTACAAGAGAATGAATACATGGTTATGTGTTTGCAATGTATTTAAGCATACAATATTGCGTTTGTTTGATAGTGAAAATTTTCCAAATTAAGACAAAACGCAGCGAATTTTCCCAGTTGAATGGGTACCGGTACAATTCCCAAAAGGGTGCAAAAAAATCACTGGACATACATATACACTGTCACGGTACACATACAATTTTACCTGTATAATTTGCATGTTTTACATCTTGTCCTTCAGAGAAAAAATAAGGAGTATGATGATGAAGCGTTGCAGATTTCTGGCGAGATTCTGTCCATGAACTCAGACTTCTACTCCCTCTGGAACTTCAGGAAGGAAATATTTCTACATTTCAAAGAAAACAGGTATGCAGTTTCTATCACTGTAGTCTTCAATTACTAGTGCTCCAGTTTTGTTTTCACGCAAAGCAAAATATCAAAGGCTAAATAAAACTGTGTTGTCATGTAACTAAGGCTATAGTTGTACAGTTTACATCAGTTGTACAACAGGCTTTATCTAGAAGAAACTAAAACTTTAAAATGTTCCAATTCATTAAAGGACTTCGAAGTTTTTCAAATGTAAATCGTGTCTGCTCAACTTCTCCTACATTTGTATACCCCGCCAACGAAGTTGAAAGTGGGATGGGGTTATACTGGTTTGAGCTCGTCCGTCCGTCCGTAGACCAAAATCTTGGGTGCTTAACTTCTCATTCATTGTATGATGGATTGTTTTATTATTTGGCATGCTGATTAAGTGTGATGTGAAGATGTCAGTGCAGAAAAAGATTTTTGATTGGATCAGTTTTACACGAGTTATGGCTCTTTGATTTTTTAATCTATATATATTATATAGGGGCCAAAATCGTGTGCGTTTAACTCCTCATACATTTTAAGGTGGATAGATTTAATATTGTACATGCTGATTAAGTATGATGTGAAGATGTTAGTGAAGAAAATGATTTGACCATTTTTACACGATGGTCCTTTGATTTTCTTAAATATATTATACATGCATATAGGGAAATCTTGTGTGTTCAACTCCTCATTCATTATTTGTTGGATTGTTTTAATATTTGGCATGCTGATTACACGCCTACTAGACTCCGCAACCGCCTCCAAAAAGAGGTGATAATACGACGTTTCGGAGACACTTCCGATGCGGTTGTGGAGAGTAAATCGAAGCAGCAACGGTAAGTGTGAATTTAATATTTTCTTTTTTTTCGGCCCTAATTCGATCTTTTTCAAAAATCGGGGAATGTGGTACGATGTAGGAATGTTTTCTCTTCCCGTTTCATGTGTTGGTTTTGAAATATATTGAAAAATGTGGTCTGTAGAATTGTCATAAGTCAATCGCCGAATGTAATTTTCTCATCTGGACATGGTTTTTACTCCGTTTTTCTGCTGTTTTATGAGAAATCTGCCCACGAATGAGGTCTATGACTTTGAAATCACCTAACTCATCGTTCAATGAAAAAAATTCAATCGAATATAAATTGAAAAGAAGTATGGTCATTTTTTATGAAGAGGCGGTGTCGGAGAGCAAGAGGCGGATTCGGAGAGTAAGAGGTGGTTTCGGAGACATAATATATCTATACTGATTTTAAGGCACTTCGAGCGCAAGCGAACTTTACGGTAACGGGAGAAAAAAAAAGGAAAAAAAAAAAAAAAAAAAAAAAAAAAAAGATAATTGCTAATCTATGTGTCTCGATTTTGATGGTAAATCGTCGTTGTCACGCTTTAAGCATTTCTAACGCAAACACCGGCTCCCACTATAGGAGTTTTAGTTTCGAAATTCTGATTTGTTTTCTTTAAAACAGGTTTCTGTGCAACGTTTCAGTTATGACTGATTAGAGTAGAGTTTCAGAAATAATTTGAAAGTCTCTCCGACTCCTTCACAAAGTCCTATAGAATATGTGCAGCAGAATATTTAAAGGGTTCAAATGCGAAACTAAGGCTTTCTAGAAAATATGTGGTTTCCGTGGGAAATTTCAAAATGACAACAAATGCAGGAATATGCTGAACATGTCAACAATTGCAGAGCGCACAATGATTAAACAACACTAGCAGCATATGTGAGTTATTCATTTATTAAGGTTTTTATGAAGGTTAAATTGTCTTGGCCGGAAACTTTCCACATTATGCAAATTAGCGCGTGTTAAAATCAGTGACGTAACAGTAGTAAATATTGACATTATTTGCAGACGACTAGTGACAACTCAGGTAATTTCTGGAAGACTCGGATTCATAACTTTCACATCTCGTCAACTTCCGGTAGGTCAAGATATTAAGTAGGTGAAAATAAAGGGGTTTACTCGGACTTTATCCTCAATCTCCATATGAAAAATGAAAATATTAGACCATCATTTAAATTAAATGTATCCTTATTGGTGTTTTAAAATCAGACAACACCAAAAGAAGATACATAGATGTACACAAAAAACAAAGCTTTTAATATACTTATCTCTACAAACTAGTTATATAAAGGGCTAAAGTCAGTTGAGCACCAAGGATAAACACCGAGTTTACCCCCTACCAGAATGTGGAGGTGTTTTATTTTATTGATCAATGATTGGTCAAATTATTTTGATGATGTCATGTGAAAGTTATGAATTGCTTTTACTTTGTACTAACACTTTTGTTAGTTGATGTTGAGCTATTTAAATGATTAATTGTGGACAAATCGATTATAATTTCTTTCACTACGTACGAACACTTTTGTGGGTTTATGTTGAGCAAGTTTTAACTTCACCTTGAACTTTCCATCACTCATATAAATATTCAGCGTTGTGCGAAGATGTTCCAGAGTACTGGAAGAATAAGAAGTTTTAAATGATTAATTATTTATGAACAAACCACCCTCGCCGCGAACGGAAAGCGTTTCTTCAGTCTAACCCCTAAAATAATCTACAATATATATCCCCCCCCCCCCCCCCCCCCCCCCCCCCCCCGCCAACCCCCACCCACACACCCACCACCACCCTGAAAAAAAAAGAGGAAAAGTTTCCTCAGACAGACATCCCTCTCCTGGAAAGTCTTAGACTACAAGCCACCCCACCACTTCCCAGCCAGCATGGCCATATCGGATAGATTTTTGGTAATTGTTCGGAATCGGAATGTCTGCAGATCGGCCCGATGTATCCGTTATCTGTCATAGACATCGGGCCGTTATGCAGACTGCCGCTCTGTTACCGATATCAAGGCCCGATGTCTATCCGTTATCTGTATATAGGAAACATATATCGGTCCAATATTGGCTTGCAGACTGGGTTTGTGTGTTTTTTTTATGATTTGCTGAAAAGATATCGGTCAGATGTTGGCTAAATGTAAATACTTGTTTCTGGTCCTTCCCATCATTGAACAATAAGTCTTAGTCGCTACTAAATATACCGATGTAAACAATAATACCGTCTGCTGTGAGTTATATTTTGGGGAGGACTGACCACTATCTTCTAATTTTGACAGGTTTCTATATACGTACCCGTGTCAGATCCATAATTAGACCAATATCTGTCACAAGTTGACCGCTATAATTTATTAAATAGTTTGTCGCTGCCTCGTGAGTAGCTCGTGGCTAATTAGCATAATACCTATTCATAAATCGAAAATGAAAGTACTTCAAAAGTCATGAAAGAGAAGGCGTTATGCAATCTCTACCCAGAGTACACTCGTTCCTCATTTGATATGTGAGTGCAAGGAACGATAACTCTGCGTGGAGATTGGGCGTTATGCTTAGATGGTAAAATGATGGTAAATAAAAGCATTAGGTTTTACTTATTAAACTTTGAACTCCTGCGTTTGTATAAACAAATATTTTGTTACAAAATGATTTATAAACAATTTATTGAAATACAAAGTAATCCGTTGGCGGTTATGCGTATGCGTATGTAGACAAAAGCCATATTTTGCACGGTAATGCGTCTTAATATAGAAGCCTATTGTCAGTTGTGACGTAGCCGATGTATGTATAGAATGGCAATACCAGTATGTACTATAGTCAGGTAGGCATGGAATGAAACACACCTTTTTTACAATTGACAGAAAATGTAGTTATTTTATAAAATGTTTTTGGTTTAAAGTTAATAGATTTCTACTTTAGTTTGAATTACACATTTATGTTATACATACAATGCAGTTAGGTATACATTACGTAAATTGTAGTTATTGTTCAATTTGGCAAATCGAAAAAAGTTGTTCCATTTCATGCCTAACAATCTATACTTGACGATAGATGCACATTGTTGCTGATCTTTTAGCTAAAAATATATTTCTGGGAATCTGGTCCTCGGTAAATAATTATTCATAACTTTCACATCCCGTCAACTTCCGGTAGATTGAGATATTCAGTAGGTGAAAATAAAGGTGTTTACTCGGACTTTATCCTCAATCTCTATATGAAAAATGAAAATATTAGACCATGATGTAAATTAAATGTAGCCATATTGGTGTTTTAAAATCAGACCACTCCAAAAGAAGATACATAGATGTACACAAACAATAAAGCTTTTAATAAAATTATCACTACAAACTAGTTGTATATAGTACTAAAGTCAGTTGAGCACCAACGATAAACACCGAGTTTACCCCCTACCAGAATGTGGAGGTATTTTATTTGATTGATCACTGATTGGTCAAATTAGTTTGATGATGTCTTGTGAAAGTTATGAATTAGGATGATAATAAAAGGTATAAGATCGGCTTTGAAATTTATGCAAAATGAATTAAAGTTTTTTAAACTTTATAAGAACGCACCCAGTACAATTACTGATAGAGGATTGTACTAAATGAATGTTTATAATTCATTTGCATCTATTAAACGATTTCGGATCAGATCAACTGTAGGTTGCATCGTGCATTTTACGGAAGATTCGGTAAATTTAGTAGCGACTAAGACTTATTGTTCAATGATGAGTAGGACCAGTAACAAGTATTTGCACAAATAATTCATCATAAACTATTGTATTGATACATTACTTACTTATCAATTAAAAGCAGTATAGATCTAGTATATAGAGTATATTACTCTCCGAATCCGCCTCTTACTCTCCGACACCGCCTCTTCATAAAAAATGAGCATAATTCTTTTCAGTTAATAGTCAATTGAATTGTTTTCATTGAACGATGAAAGATAGGTGATTTCAAAGTCATAGAACTCATTCGTGGGCAGATTTCTCATAAAACAGCAGAAAAACGGAGTAAAAACCATGTCGAGTTGAGAAAATTACACTCGTCGATTGACTTATGACAATTCTACAGACCACACATTTTAATATATTTCGAAACCAACACATGAAACAGGAAGGGAAAAGATTCCTACATCGTACTACATTCCCCGAGTTTTGAAAAAGATCGAGTTAGGGCCGAAAAAAAAGAAAATATTAAATTCACACTTACCGTTGCTGCTTCAATTAACTCTCCGCAACTACATCGGAAGTGTCTCCGAAACGTCGTATTATCACCTCTTTTTGGAGGCGGTTGCGGAGTCTGGTAGGCGTGGATTAAGTATGATGTGAAGATGTTAGTGAAGAAAAAGATTTTTGATTTCATTTTTTTTTTTTCATGAGTCAGTATTACCCTTCGTAATTTTAGCCAGTGGGAATCCTTTACTACCCATTCATTGGCCTATGCTTTATTTTTGTATATTTCTGATGATTCAGTTTTAATTGAATGTGATCATAAAGGAACATTTTATTGGTGCAATAAAGTGCAGAAGTCAAAGGGGCAGAGGAGGGGGTATATTTGTCTGCCTTTAACGACCGTTGTAGTTCAACCAACTTTAATGAAACTTGGTCTGAACCATCAGTATGATATCAAAAAGTGCATATTTTTACGACGTTCTGTTTTAATGCTTTTAGGAAAATTACTGGACTTTGAAGTTTCCAAATTTAAAGCATTTCTGCTCAACTCCTATATATTTTTTCATAGGATTTTCAAAATTTAAAGCATTTCCACTCATCTCCTATATTTTTTCATAGGATTTTCATGACACTTGGTAGGAAGTATCAGTATGATATCTAGTAGTGCATATTGTCAGGATGTTCCGGTTGAATGATTTTTTGAGGAGTTACTGAACTTGCCAGTTTGTCAAATATAACAATTGTCCACACAATTCCTCCTACATTATTCATCCGATTGTATTTCACATGTGTACCTTTATTCTGGGAGCATTCAAAAGTTTTAAAAGTAGATGAGTGATTAATATTTCTTTCTTTTTTTTGTTGTATAAGGGCCTGATAAAAGTAGGGAAGGGCATTAACTAATGTTGCTCGGACTTATAGACCAACCCTTTTGCAATTATATATTGGCAATAAAATATGTTTAATTATTAAGGAAATCCCTGTTTATGCATGTAGAACTATTACTGAAAGTGATGAATAACCCCACGTGGAAAATTCTCTAATATGCAGATGCTTAACTTGGTGATCATTAGCTAGAACTATCACTGAAGGTGATGAATATCCCCGCTTAAATTCTAAGTCAAACAAAGGGCCATAATTCTGTAACAAATTAGGCAATCAACAATGAGTGATGTAGAGAGATATAAGGTCATCAGTCATTATATGTATATGAAGGAAACAACCCGTTCAAAACTGATTAAAAAATGCAAGTAATAAAAATGTGTTACATGACGTGACGGGACAAACGCGATGTGACAAGAATGTGTTTCCTGATGTTACGGACAGTGCGATTCCTATATAGTCCCCACTGCACTTTGTGAAAGCTGGGGTATAATTAAAAAAAATATATATCTTGTCCAACAGACAAACATTGTGGTATTGTGTGTTGGAGTCTCCACAAAGCATATTAAAAAAACAGGGGAATCTGTTTGTTTGTAAGAGTAGGGCCTTAGGTTCCCAGATTTCTGCGTGTCCCTATCTCTGGGTCGGCTCTAGATTACCTGTAATGTATTGCTGAGAATTTAAACTACAATTCAATTCAATAATATTATTTTTTGCACAACAGGCTAGTATATTGGACAGTATAGTTTGTTTATAATGAATGTGAAGTATCTGAACTCTTAGCCTGCTAAGGGCAACTACAATAGCCTTTGCATCCAGTGTAACCCCAGATCAGTCTGTGAGTCACATAAATGGAATGGTCTTAATTCAAAGAAAGAACAGTCCATTATATATATGTAGCGGGTTAAGGGTTAAACAGTGTAAATGAGGGAAATATTGAACAAAGTTGGACTGAAATAACATAGAAAACAATGGAAATTATATGCATTTTATGAACAGATGAAGGTTATTTTTCATTTGGATTACATTATTTTAGAGATAGATTATGTTTTTCCAATTCAGTTATTAGTACTAAGAAAAAACTGTTTATGATGTAATTAATACTATAGTCTTTACCATGTGACATTTCCAGATCTACAGATGACATGAAGGCAATGTTCGCAGATGAGCTTCTGTTTCTAGAGTCGTGTCTGCGTAGAAATCCCAAGTCGTACGGCGTCTGGAACCATAGATGTTTCATCATGGATACAATGCCTGACCCCGATTGGAAACAGGAACTGCAACTCTGTAATCTCTTCTTGGAGTATGATGAGAGAAATTGTAAGTGCAACTTGAATGCTTGTCAGCTATGAACATTGTTAAAGAAAAACTAGCTGTTAGGTATATGCTAAACATGTATCACCGCTACTATATGATAGTGTTTACCTAACTTTTTCTACTAATCAGCTGCCTCAGATTTTAAATACTTGTACCTTTTATTAAGCCCCCACCACCCAATATAGCATTAGCATTAGCCATGTCTGTCTGTCCGTCTGTCCTTCCGTACGTCTTTCCATCCCGAAAAGTTTGCGTGTCTATCTCCTCCCACACTTTTCAACCGATTGCTTCAAAACTTTACAGGATTCTTAATCAAAATCGACCCAGTATTACCAAAGTTATGGCCACTTTTTTGTATTTTTTTTGTGAAAATATCTTGTGTGCCTATCTCCTTCCACACTTTTCAACCGATTGCTTCAAAACTTTACAGGATGCTTACCTATGATGTCAAGATGTGCATATCTTATCAGCATAAAAATCGACCTAAAATTACCGGAGTTATGGCCCCTTTTTTGTCAAATTTTATGTCAAAATATCTTGTGTGTCTATTCACTCACACACTTTTCAACCTATTGCTTCGAAACTTTACAGGATGCTTACCTATGATGTCAAGATGTGCATATTGTTTCAAAATATCTTGTGAGTCTATCTCCTCTCACAGTTTTCCTCCGTTTCTTTTCAAACCTTACAGGATGCTTACCTATGATATCAACATGTGCATATCGAATCGCGTCAAAATCAACCTATTATTACCAGAGATATGGCCCCTTTTTCGTCAAATTTTACGTTTTACACAGTTTTCAGTGGGGCATCCGTGTCCCATGGACACATTTCTTGTTTATGAAGATTTAACTACCAGCACTCTTTATAATTAAGAGCTTGACCTATATAGAGACTATCGATAAACCTGTAGTAAACACTTATGTCGAAAGAGTAATCTTCATAGCCTCTACTCTATCCTATACCTAAATCAATAAAAAGAGAGAAAACATAGCTGCATGCATTGTTAATGTTATAAAATAAAAACAAAATTATTACATAATCCTTCCATGTTCAGTTCACTGCTGGGACTACAGAAGGTTTGTGGTGAAGCTGGTCAAATGTTGCACCTGAAGATGAGCTAGAATTCACGACAAACAAAATATGCAACAATTTCTCCAACTTCTCGTCCTGGCATTATAGAAGTAAATTGTTACCGGATCTGTACCCGGAACGACAACTCCGCTGTCGGCGTGCAGGAGGATGTACTAATTAAAGGTAAGGCTTGTACCCGGACAACAACTCTGCTGTTGGGGTGCAGGAGGATGTATTAATTAAAGGTAAAGGCTTGTACCCCGGATGACAACTCCGCTGTTGGTGTGCAGGAGGATGTACTAATTAAAGGTAAGGCTTGTACCCGGATGACAACTCCGCTGTTGGGGTGCTGGAGGATGTACTAATTAAAGGTAAGGCTTGTACCCAGACGACAACTCCGCTGTTGGAGTGCAGGAGGATGTACAAATTAAAGGTAAGGCTTGTACCCGGACAACAACTCTGCAGTCGGGGTGCAGGAGGATGTACTAATTAAAGGTAAGGCTTGTACCCGGATGACAACTCCGCTGTTGGGGTGCTGGAGGATGTACTAATTAAAGGTAAGGCTTGTACCCAGACGACAACTCCGCTGTTGGGGTGCAGGAGGATGTACTAATTAAAGGTAAGGCTTGTACCCGGACGACAACTCCGCTGTTGGAGTGCAGGAGGATGTACTAATTAGAGGTAAGGCTTGTACCCGGACGACAGCTCTGCTGTTGGGGTGCAGGAGGATGTACTAATTAAAGGTAAGGCTTGTACCCGGACCACAATTTTGCTGTTGGAGTACAGGAGGATGTACTAATTAAAGGTAAGGCTTGTACCCGGACGACAACTCCGCTGTTGGGGTGCTGGAGGATGTACTAATTAAAGGTAAGGCTTGTACCCGGATGACAACTCCGCTGTTGGGGTGCTGGAAGATGTACTAATTAAAGGTAAGGCTTGTACCCAGACAACTGCACCCCGGAGGATGTACTAATTAAAGTTTAGGCCGGTACCCGGACGACAACTCTGCTGTAGGGGTGCAGGAGCATGTACTTACTAAAGGTAAGGCTGGTACCCGGACGACAACTCAACTGTCTGGTAGCAGGATCACTGGCAATGTTCTGCTCATATTTCAATTGTTTTGCTTCGAAATAGTATGTTTAATACTTGTTTAATAATATTTATTGTTCCAACTTTCTGCATCCTCGTCTTTGACTCCATTATGTTACGAGATGCTTTCATTCAGTATGAAAATACATTGTCATGCATCTAAATATAATTATACCCCTGCTTTCACAAAGTGAAGTGTGGACTATATAGGAATCACGTTGTCCGTAATGTCCTGTCGCGTAGTGTAACACATTTTATTACTTGCATTCCTCAAACAGTTTTGAATGGGTTGTTCCCAAACTTCATATACACATAACAACTGATGACCCTAAGTCCCTCTTAATCAGCCATTGTTGACTGGCAATGATTGCCTAATTTATTACAGAATTATGGCCTTTTGTTTGACTTAGATTTAGGTGTGATGTTCAACTTCAGTGATAGTTCAAGACTTCTAGATGATAAAGATAGGTTTAGACTATTGTATTTGTAATGTATTTGTATTGTATTTGTATTTTGCCACTGGATGAAAAATTTGCGACCAGTTACAAAAATATGCAGGTATTTGATAAACTGTTGAATATTTTTTGTTTGCATTTTGGTATTTTATGACTGTATAAATTGCAGAGTATGAGACAGTACAGAATGCCTTCTTCACTGACCCAGATGATCAGAGTGCTTGGTTCTATCATAGATGGCTGCTAGGCAGAGGTAGGCAGAGTTCTTTTTTATTTACATGCATTTGTAAAGTTGATAAACGTGTACATCACCCCTTACATTTACCTTAAAGAAAGTAACCTGCCAAATAACAGCAAAATTACGATAAAATATCTTTTAAAGCAAAGAAAACCACTGCACATGAAAAAATAAGCGTACAATGTATAGTGCAATTTGTAGTGATTTTCTTTGGTTTAAAAGTTATTTTGTCAAAATACCATATTTGGTAAAAAGACACGATGACATCATCGTTCCAAGTTGGCCGCCTCTATTTATGTTTCTTGCAAATTTTCAATAGTTCATATCTCCTTTATTAGTCCCCCACCGGTCCCGGGGCGACTAGGTTTGCACCCTTCCGTCCGTCCGTCAGTCCGTCCTTCCGAAATGCTTGTCCGGGCCATATTTTCAATACTAGAAGACTTTGAGATACCAAACTTGGTATGTGGATACATCTTGGGATAGCGGTGTGTCGCATACCAAAAAAAGGTCACTGTGACCTCTGTCATAGAAAATGCTTGTCCGGACCGTATTTTCAATACTATAACACTTAGAAATACCAAACTTGATATTTGAATACATCTTGGGATAGCAGTGTGTCGCATACCAAAATAAGGTCACAGTGACCTTGACCTGTGACCTCTGTCATAGAAAATGCATAGAAAATGCTTGTCCGGACCGTATTTTCAATACTATAACACTTAGAGATACCAAACTTGGTATGTGAATACATCTTGGGATTGCGGTGTGTCACGTACCAAAATAAGGTCACTATGACCTTGACCTTTGACCTCTGTCATAGAAAATGCTTGTCCGGACCGTATTTTCAATACTATAACACTTAGAGACACCAAACTTGGTATGTGAATACATCTTGGGATAACGGTGTGTCACATACCAAAATAAGGTCATTGTGACCTTGACCTTGATCTTTGACCTCCATCATAGAAAATGTCTGGAAAATGTTTGTCTGGGCCAGTGGGGGACTATGGATTGCCCTGCAATTCTTGATGCTCTTGTTTCTCTTGGCATTTTGATAATTTTTTCAGTGTTTTTTTCAAGTTTTTCAGCCCTTTTAAATAAATGGTGTTTGACAATAGTGCATCAACCCCTTTAAATCTTAAATCTGTATATAGTGTATAACTGGGATACATTTTATATGATATTTTATCATTATTTTTTTTTATATATCTGATCGTCGATTATCTCTGTAAAGAGGCATATGTACAATTGTATTGTTGTATATATATATACCTACCGGTATATTGTGATAAGAATTGTATTGTACATATGATGAGATGAAAATAAAATATTGTCTGTCTGTCTGTCAATATTCTATCGAAGTTGGAATTATCAATATAAACTGTTCATAAATAGTACGAACAACTTGAAAATTCAATAACAATTTCAGGTAAGAAAAAGACTGGCATCAACTGCCTGTATGTGTCACGTGATCACCAGCTGCTCTTGTTGACCACAACACAACCTATAAAGGTATTATTACATCTGCTTGCCTGATTTATTATATACTTTCCAGTGAAATAGTGGATTTTATGATTGAAATAAAACCTTATATTTTCATTGTTTATATTTCACTGTGATATTTTCACTCAAAATGACGTCATGCAACTGTTGACGTTGTTTACGTTGTTGACGTTATTGATGTCATTGTTTTTTACGCATGCTTTTTCTGTATAAATTTCCAGGTTGTGAGTATATAATAAATAGAATATTTGTTGGTTTGTCGTGAATATAGGATTTATTTTCATCTCGAAGTGAGAAAACTCAAATATTTTCACTCGTTCTAAAGCACTCGTGAAAATATAAGTTTTCTTACTTTTCGATGGAATTAAATCCTATATTCACTCCAAACAAACAAATATCCTCTATATATTAAGCATCAAGATTGGTGCATCATGATAATAATGTGCAGTTGGACTCCTACAGTTTGGTTATCGCTAAAATTCAACCATCAAGATAATGAGGCAGGTCTTGTCTTGTTTCCATACCACGAAGGTTGATGCATATCTCGAAAGTTTATGCATATCTCAGATGTTGATGCATATCCTTGAATATTGATGCATATCCTTGAAGATTGATGCATATCTCAAATGTTGATGCATATCTCAAAAGGTGATGCCTGTCCTTGAAGGTTGATGCTTATCCTTGTAGATTGATGCATATCCTTAAACATGTTGAAGATTGATGCATATCTGAAAGGTAGATTCATGATGCATATCTCAAAGATTGATGCATATCCTTGAAGGTTGATGCATATCTCGAAGGTTGATGCATATCCTTGAAGGTTGATGCATATCTCGAAGGTTGATGCATATCCTTGAAGGTTGATGCGTATCTCAAAGGTTGATGCATATCCTTGAAGGTTGATGCATATCTCAAAGGTTGATGCATATCTCAAAGGTTGATGCATATCATTGAAGGTTGATGCATATCTCGAAGGGTGACGTTTATCAGCAACTGCTAGAGTTCACTGTAAGTATGTAGGTTAATAGGGTTTAACTGATGTCATCCAGAGAAGCTTTTAAAAATGGCAACAATGTTTGGATTCTGGATTAGTAGTATATAGGAGTTCTGGAATTGAAACCCAGTATTACCTAAAACTTTTCTGTATCTTTCTTAAGTGTTATTTTCTAGGTTAAGGTTGACAGATGTCAGAGATATAAAACGCATGCGTAATTGAGGATGGCACATCAGGTGATCTGGAAGAATAGAAAGTGGCAATTTGACTAAAACCAGAATAATGTGTTTCAGTTTTATATTCAATGTGCATATGTACAAAACTAAGCCCCATGATATGTACACTTTAATTATTGTTTATGAACTTGTTGGTCAGAAAACTAGACGGCACAGCATTTTAAAGAAAGAGACTATTGACACACTCTTTTCCAACACTATTCCTACAGGTGTTGCCATTGTGTAATATGGTTAGCAGCTGGGTTCTATCCCAGCTAGGACCGAATTAAGCATAATTCTCAAAACTCTTGAAAGATAATTTCACACCTGACCGGCCCTTCGATGAGACTTAAAACCGAGGTCTGCTTGCTAAAATGCCCAGTGCAATACAGTGAGGATAAATAAACGCTTATACACGCATACTTCTCCTGTGAAACTGCTTATTAATATTATTTTATCTTTGGGAAAATTCACAGTGATATTTCTTTTATATTGTAGATTTCTCCGTCCGACTGTGAGATTGTAGTCTCTGTTAATGGAACACGACAGGAGGGTGTTTGGTGTAACCATAGAGACAGGCACGATGTCTTCTCACATATGTGGATATCCTTGCATTGATTAAACATTAATTATATTTACGCTGTTCTCACAAAGGCATTCTGTAGGGAGGACATGCTGTTAATTTAAAATTAAATTTAAACTGATTAAATTATCTAAATCTTTTAAAGAAACTAACCCGCCAAATAACGTCAAAGTTACAATACAAAGCCGTTTATCAAAACTCTATCCAGGTGTTTAGGTCATATAACAATGTACATGTGCCAGTTAAAATAATAGGATTTTTCATGGGCTCTTAAAATACCCATGATTGAATATGTGTAAACGGTAATGCTTTAATTCAACGCTCCAGTTTAAGGCTTTGGCCCAGCTAGTTAAAACCGTTTATATTGTGCCTGTAGAGTTTGGATTCTCAAAATATGTAAGTTATACATATACATCATCGTCATTAGGTTTAGAAACGGTGTACATGTGTTGTAAAATGTTGCTGTTGTTGGTGGGATAGCTACTTTATTGGGACACATGGCATCTTAGAGGATTTATCGAGCATTACAATATTAAGCACATGCATTTGACTTTAAACCTGTCTGCGTATAATTCAATGAAAGTTAATGAAATTGGACTTTTTAATTTTTTTCCACAATTTTACCAGATTATTAAATCAAGTATTTGGTGCAGTATAATCAACAATTAGTAATGTGCAAGCACAGTTTGTTTTAATATAAATAATGATTTGCAAATATGAAAGTTAGTAGAAAATGTAACCCTTAACCCGCTACATATATATAATGGACTGTTCTTTCTTTGAATTAAGACCATTCCATTTATGTGACAAAGGGCTGTTTTGGGAAAAATGACTGATCAGCAGCTGGTTTACCACTGGGTTTACAATGGACGCAAAGGCTATTATAGTCGTGCTTAGTAGGTTAAGGGCCAATGCGATGCCGAGAGTTTCAAAAACATCCAGGATTGCCATGTGTCCCTTAAATACTAAAATTTTAACTTAATAAAATACTCTGCCTTCTTTAAGTTTATTTATTTAATTACAAAATTAAAAAGTAACATCTATAACAATAGCTTATCATGGTTCAAATTTGGTTTCTGAGTATGATAGCCCACCATATATGCTCGCTCCTCTATATACCGGTGTTCTCGTCATAAAATGCATCCAGTTGAAAGCAAAAATATAACATTTTAAGACTACGTGTGATAGTATGATAAAATAATCTAATATCTTTCAATATCCATCAACAAGTTTCAGCTTCTAAAAGTGTTTTCATTGTGAAATAATCACCGCAAATAGTCACATCAAGTCTAGTACAAAAAACAGATGGCGGTATACCGGTGTATAGGTAGGTATAAATCACCTGGCATGTCTTTATGTTAGCGCTGGATGTTGGTCATAATCCAGGAACATGTGACCTGATTTAATACGAAGCAAGATGACCAAGCCTAAAACTAGAAGATGACACCAAAAAAGCAAATTTGATTAATACCTACTATTTTTTTCTGAAAAAGAGAAAAAAATGAGAACAAAATCAGGAGGTATTTGTTTTTCTTTTAAAACGCAAAATATTGCACGATTTTGATTTTTTGGCAAAAAACGGTTTACCGTTTTCAGCCATATATCTGAACTATAGGAACGGCCCAAAACCATTTACTTACTAATTTTTTCGCCATTCAGTACTTTGATTTATGTTTCCTGTGTTGACAGGTAGAGGTCAACACATCTGCATAAAAATGACCTTATAAACATAAATTGCCTCATTGGAAAGGGATTTTTACAAAATATCCTGGTAATAAGCGACCACCGGCAAACGGGAATACCATAGGATAAAGGCAGTGGAAATATTTCAAGATATGCTTTTCAGATCCAAGGAACACAAACCTGTCAATTTACTTACATCATGTATAATTTAATGTTTTACTGTCTGACAACTAATTTCTGCACAAGAATCTCGTATAACTATCGCAGAAGTAAACTGTTTAAAACTAATTTTGTCATAATGTTTTCACCATGTTGCCTAAGTCAATAACATTTTAATGATCACATTTTGTTTAACAACATTTGTAACAAATACTCATTCTTTGTAGACTTAACTTCAAAAGCATCCTGGCAATTTATTTTTGTTTATTTTATGATTTTCATTCTTATAATTATTTTATATTTAGCTTTTGAGAATTATGATGAATCTGTCAATCAAATTGAAGTGGTTCATGAAGTCTATGGTATAAAATATGCACATATGCATTATATTATAAACACATTGCAGTGATCAGATCTACACTTTATGTTAATATGATGTAACAGCTGTGTTGTTAAAATTTGAAAAATTGGTCATTACGAAGCCACATTTACCATCATCATCGTCATCATCATCATCATTGACAACATATTTTTAGCTCGACTCGGAGCTTATGCCGTAGTGCGTCTTTCGTCTGTCTATAAACTTTTTTTTTATGTCAAACATGGCTGCCAACGACCATCTTGTTTTACATAGAGTGATATAGGAAAAACTTGTGGCGACTACTTTGAAAGTGTTGGGTCTTATTTCAATAAAAATTCACAGGTTCCCATGGCTAATCTGGCTATCAAAATCTATTAGTAGAGCTTCAAGGTCATTGACCTCTTGTTAGGAGTTGGCTTCTTAACCAGGAAAGTTCTTTAACAGTCTTCAGATATTCAGATCAGCCGCAGAATCTAGTGAATTATTACCTGACGGTGTCCTGGAAATATCTGTCGCAGCTGACGACAAGGACTGGGGTTCATCTGATGTCATCATCTTACAAGCTGACCAATCGGAAAGCTGGACTCTGACACAGGAGGACGAGGGCTCCAGGTTCAGGTATGGCGAGTTTTTGTTGGTTTGGTGTTTAACATCATTTTCCAGCACATTGTAGGCTATATATGGTGTCCGATTGTTAGTGGTGGAGGCAGATATTACTGTTTACCTCCTGCCGTCTGTCAGAAATGATACTTTATCACAAGTCAAGCTCCCAGTGTGATTCGTGGTATGAGGAGTAGTTGAGTGTGCGTGGTGTCCGGTTAACGTGCTTGTTTCTACATTCAGTGAAACCATTCCTATAAACCAATATCACATTTTTGTTTATCTTTAAAGACTTAAACATGTGTATCACATATAATAACTTCTGGGAGTGGAATAAAACTATGTTGTTAATCTCGTAATACACTAGTGGTATTATGACGTAAAGTCGGTAACATCACGTTACAGCATGCTGCTGTGATGTTACAAGTTATGTGATAAATAGATCCTCACATTCATACCCTGCTACGAAGAAAGGGGGATATATAGTAATCACGCTGTCCATCACAACACGTTCTGTCAAAATCTGTCACATCACATCCTGTAACACATTTTTTGTTCTTGCATCAACAGTTTCCATTGGATAGTTTCCAACTTCATATACACATAACAACTGATGACCTTATGCCCCTCTCCATCACATGTTGATTGCCTAATTTGTTTGAGTTGGAATTGTTCACTCTGATATTGTATATTAATAAACTTGTATGTGATTTTCACTTCAAACAATTTCAAAGTGGGGGTAGTCATCACATTCAGTGATAGTTCTAGTTTGTTTTTTAATTAATTAAAACTTGTTAGAAAAAATATGATGCTCGACAATCCTTAACATCATGCCATATTTGCCAATTTCTTAATAAATCTCTTGTAGATCCTCAAATACATATATTGTGCAAGTTCCATACAACAGAAGAGTAAGCCAGATATTGAATTGTGATTGGCGATATTTCTGCTTAACACTTAAGTGGTACTTCATTTTCGAAAATGAGTGGATAGGATGCCATACTAAACAGTTTGAAAATATCTGAGTTCTGAAATCGCTTCTTTTAACTTTAGATTTTTTTTAAAAAAACCCCATCAATTCTGAGACAAAAACTGACCTATATATATATACACAGACTTGAGAAGGTATAGTTTGTATATTTCAGTCATGAGTTGAGTGCTGCCACATCTGATACATTACAGAGAGAGCTGGAGTCAGTACAGGAACTGTTTGAACTAGAACCAGAAAATAAATGTGAGTACTGTCTCTGTAGACAGTCACATGTCCCCCAGGCCCGGTAGCAAGCCTTTCTGTGTTACCTATGACATGCCCCAAGCTCCCTCTTAGCAAGCCTGTCTTCATGTGACATGCCCCCTGCCCCCGTTAACAAGTCTGTCTTAAAAGATCACCCCTGTGTTACATCTGAAATGCCGCCAGTTGCCCTTAGCAAGCCTGTCTTCAGAGACCACCTCTATGTTATATGCGACATGCTCGCAGCCCCACTTAGCAAAGCTGTCTTGAAAGACCACTCATATTTTACTTGTGACATGCCCCCTGCGCCCCTTATCAAGTCTGTCTTTAAATACCACCTCTATGTTACCTGTGACATGCCCCAGGCTCCACTTAGCAAGCATGCCTTTAAAGACTACCTCTATGTTACCTGTGACATGCCCAAGCCCCACTTCAAACCTGTCTATATATAGAGACCACCTTGATGTTACCAGGTCCCATTCAGCAACCCTGTCTACAGAGATTATCTATATGTTACCAGGCCCCCTTAGCAACACTGTCTACTGAGACCACCTCTTTGTTACTAGGCTCCCTTAGCAACCCTGTCCACAGAAATTATCTCAGTGTTATCAGGCCCCTTCAGAAACCCTAAATATCTGTGTATAATATTTGCAAACTTTATGCAGTGAAATGCTTCAAAGCTTGAATTGCAAATACACCATGTACCACGCTATTGGTATTCGAAACATAGCCTGCAAATACATTGAAAGGGAATAAGTTTAATTGTATGAGTACCTGGAAAGAACAAGCCTCATGTTTGATATGCCTACCTCATGCACACACTGAAGTGATTCTGTAACGAAAATTAAATAAAATGGGAGTTATACGTCCTACAGCATATTAGGTTATATTGGAACATTAACCTCAGAGGTAGATGAGATGAAGGATGAAGTTTCCCATCAGACATGCCTCCCCTAGGGAGCCAACCAACACAGGGCAGAGCTCCGACATTAACACAATGCTTTATCCACTGAGCTACTGAGGCTGCTTCATTCTATAATGGAGAAAAGTAATGGAGACCATCATACTCAAAATGTTTAGATTTATTTATAATAAAAACTAAAACTAACTATATATATATACCAGATGTGCGATTTGTGTTGCGATCCTAAAATAATGTTAGAAAACAAACAAATGTTATAAAAAAGAGTTGGGTAGCTGCCTTTTTAGTGGGTAGGTCAGAACACAGCAAACCAACACATTTTTAATGATGGCCTTATTTTTGTTATTTTTCAAATTTATCTGTTACAGGGGTGCTGTTAACTATTGTGTCACTAATGTCCGCCCTGGCGCCATTGAAGTATGCCAAGCAGGCAGACGAGCTGCTCAACAAACTGCCACAGATTGATCCTTATAGAGTTGCTTACTATAAGGACCTAAGTAAGTGGTGCTTGTATTGTAACTCAGTATTGTACACTGTTCTTACTGTATTTTTAACAAATTGAAAACGGGGAAAAACACTATACAGATAATATAAATTTAGTATAATGTAGCAAGTGGTATGTCTGGTTTTATTTCCCATCAAGAAATTGGAAATGGCTTTTATTCATTGTTACCCATATACATGTGATCACATGTAATTATACCCCCACTTTCACAAAGAGAAGTGGGGGCTATATCGGAATAGCACTGACCGTAACGTCACTTCGTGTAGCTCCTCGTCGTGTAAAACTTTTTTGTCCCATCGCGTCACTAACACATTTTTATTACAAATTCCTCAAACCGTTTTGAAAGGGTTTGTTCCCAAACTTCATATACTCATAACGACTGATGACCTTATGTCCCTCTACATCACCCATTGTTGATTGCCTAATTTTTAACATAATTTATGACCCTTTGTTTGACTTAGAATAAAAAAAAAGCTGGGGTATTCATCACCATCAGTGATAGTTCTATTTAGTGATAGGTTTGAACAATTCACACATTTCTGTTAAATTATATTTGTTTTCTGAGAATATACAGTTGTCTGTTCTTGTTGTTTTGATATGTACAGTTTTTGTTTGTACCTTTTCAGGAAGCAGATTTTTAATAGAAAACTTCCTGGAGGAATACGATTTCAACAGTAGAGTTATCTCCCTTCATAATCAAAACTTAACGACCGTGTACCACACAGAGTTGCTGTCCTTGGTTGTAAAACTGGACCTATCTTGTAATAGACTTCAAAATGTGAAGAATTTCAGTTGTCTACAGTGTGTAAGAGAGCTTCTTCTAGATGAAAACGAGATTCAAGATTTGACAGAATTTTCGTTTCTACGGAATCTGGAACATCTGTCCATGAAAAACAACTGTATCCTTTTTAAAAAAAATAATAATAAAGAATTTAAAAGAAATCTATGCAACAACACTTTTTTGGGGCTTGCAGGTATGTGTATAGGGTGGAGTATTTTAACCTCTACTGGCCAAAGGTCAGATGAACTTTATATGCACTGGCGAGTTGTTAGTCATCATTTCAACTTATGAATGCAATGACTTTTATAGTAAACAGTTTTCAGTTTTCAGCGAATTGTTTAAGTTCTCGAACTAGTTTGACAGTGACCAAAATCAGTCCATGCATTACAGAGTTATTGCCCTTGGTTATGTTTAAATAAAGGAATTAACATGGTTACTTAGTAATCTGTTTCAGAATTTCGTATCCATCCTAAACTCTTAAATCTGTTGGATGTTATGTTAAGAGTGAGGTCGGATAATAGTTAAGATGCAGTCGTTCTGATGTATTTGTATAATATTCCAAAGATACTCTAAAATCCAAAGGCAGTCTAAAATACCATTTAACCAATGTTGGGACATTGAACACACAGGGGACAATAGAATGACTATGTCCTTGCTTCAGTGGTATGGCAACTGAGTTTGTAGGTTATAATAACGTCAAGGGTTCTCCATGCCCCTTCCATAGCAAAATGAGGATGTTGAGAACCTGTTAAAATCTCAAACCTCGTTAGAATTCTGGGAAATTTACTTTATCATGCAAATAAACATGTTTGCTATTAAATATCAACAAGGAAATGGGAGTTGAATATCTTCTAAGAAACATTTCCTCAGCTATATACTAACACCGGGTCAAAGGCCAACATTATTTTACCCCTTGCAATTGCATACCCTAAGGCCTTTCTACTTTCACTTATCAAATTTATACATAAAACTGTCAAAAGCATCATGAGCTGCATTTCCAATATCAATAATATAGTTACAGCCCAAAAATAACGGGAAACTGCACTAAAAGAAAAGTATGAAGAAAAAAAGATTTGCACTCTTTTATATAGAACTCTTTTTGACTGCACCAGGTGAGCACATCCATTTGATTTAGTGTAAAGTCTGGCAGAAAGAGGAAAATATATTAAATGTATACTACTCAAAATTTGTTAAGGATCACTTTTATTCTTCCATATAACTGTATTAGAAATCAATTCACAATAACGATATTAATTTCACTGATACTTCAACAATTCCACAATTTGAATCAAGTCATGAGATCACATGACCATACACTGCCCTAAATAATTGCATGTAAAATAGAAATAATGCTATTTATTTCAGCAAGAGATTTAGACAGCAAAAAAGTGATCCTTAGGAAATTTTGAGTAGTATATTTGACCTGCAACAATGTGAAGTTTAAAGAACTTGGCAGTGGTTACTTTACTTTGGCTATGTTTAAGACAGTATACATTGCATTTTAAATGAAATTGTAAATGTTTTATAATTATATTCCTGTTATAATGAAAGAGTACGGTAATGTTTTCCTTGACTGCACCCAGTAATATCTTCAATAGACTCGGTGAAGCTGCTGTCCAATTGTCCAAAGCTGACCATACTGAGGTTAACGGGAAATCCGGTGTCCGAACAACTTGACCATTCCAAGATAAGGACCATCCTGCCCAGTGTCCGTATTTTCAATGACCATGCCGTGAAGGACTTGTGATGTGAAGTTTAATACTTGGTTGTGGCAATCACTTAAAGATACTTTGATTTTTTTTATGAAGTGTTTAATTTACTCTATAGCAAGAATTTCTGTAACAGTTGGAATATCAACCGTCAGTGTGATACAATTTCATGTTAATTTGAAGCATGTTGTGTCCAAATCTTCTTTCTACTTTTATTCTAATGTTTTATCATGATCCAGACAAAAATATAAAACTAGACGAGGTGAAGTTAGTATACTTACTTGCTGTAATCTCTATTTTAACACCACATTATGCTACTGTGCATAAACATAAAAAAAAATGTTTGAAATAATTATACCCTATATATAGGTATCATGCTGGTCATAACGTACAGTCGCTTCCCATCGCTACTCGTAACACATTTGTATTACCATATTTACCGTATAAGTTGGGACACCGTAAGGATCGGGACAACCTTGAATTTTAGGAAAATAATTATTTCATTCTTGCATTCCTCAGTTTTGAATAGGTTGTTCCAAACTTCAAATACACACAACAACTGATCAAAAAGTGGGGGTATTCATCCATTTCAGTGATAGTTCTAGTTGTAGCTGTAAGAATTCTAAATTGAATTTGTTTTTACGGTGCACCAACACATGAAAGGTTATATGGCACCTAACATTAAGATAAAATATAGAGAATGGGCTTAGAACCTTCTAAATTGTTGTAGACATTCCATTTATGATGGAACCACATTTGCACACGTCATGATGAAGACCTTGAATGAGCGTGATAAAAAAATGACAAAATGAACATACAGGGGTGGGGAGAGGGGGTGGGATTCTACCCCTCTGCCTTTAGCAGGATTTACAGTGGTTGTATTCTAACCCGGCAACCACACGGGGAGTAGCTATTAAGAAAAGCAGACAGCATAAACAGCTGACCTTTTATTCATCTTGTGATTAACATTTCTACACCAATGGCAATGGCAATAATATATTAATTTTACCTTGAAGCTAGCATCATTATTGACAGGTGGAGAAACAGTAAATTCAGACTTATAGTTTGGCGATATCCGTCTGTCTGTCCTTCTGTCCGTCTGTCCGTAGTCTACGCAGTTCGATGCTTTGGTTAAAGGTTTTGTTTAAAGTTTTGTTTTTGCCTCATTTCTCAAAAACAAATTATCAAAAAGCTTTGAAACTTGGCACATATGATTATCACTACACAATGTTATATGACAAGAACCATAACTCGGTTGTGTATTTTACCTGCATTATCCCCCATTTAAACTCAGATTTTTCAGTTAAAATGTTGAAAGCGCAATTCGTCGTTCGCACCACTGTTAGTGCTTCACTTGTTTGTTTTGTGCATGTCGTATTCATTCAATGAACTCTGCCCAAAGCATCTGTGCACTGTGATTGCAGATGGGTACATCGATGGGTCATTGTATTCAACCAATGAAATCGTACACATTTATCCTTGGCACAAGAAACAAAGCGCAACCAGTTTTGGTGAAGCCCCGTGTGGTTCCCGGGCAAGAATAGGGCCACTGCAGATCCCGTTAGAGGGGTAGGCAGAGGGGTAGACCCCACCCCACAACCCCGCAATTCATTTTATCATTTTTTGTTCATGCTCATTGAAGGTCTTCATCATGACTGCTGCAGTGTTTCAGGTGCCATCTCGCTCAAATTACTAGAGCAGTGGCAGAAAAACAATAAATGTGTCTCCAGTGTAAATGGAGTGTCTACAATAGAATTTGCAGCAACTCTGCAGTTCTGCAGGTGAGAAGGTTCTAGGCCCAATCTTCATATTTTATCTCAATGTAAATGGAGGATGAGCCTGGCATGTTCATTCCTGTTAGGCACCATATAACCTTTCATGTATTGGTGCGCATAAAACCCAATTCAATTCAATGATGAAAGTCCTTTCTTAGTAAAGTAAATGCATTTATTTTCATTGTTGTATTTGTAAATTGTAACAGCTGTCCGTATGTCACAGGTGATTCATTTATAAATTATATATGCAATTAAATGTTGTTCAGCTATATTTGAAGTGCAATATATATATTTTTTAAATGTGCTAAATAAAGTGGTTAAAATATGTCTCTTTGCGTTGAATGTTTATACCCCTACTCCTGACGGAAATAGTTTTACCAGTTATCTTTAAAAATAAGGATATAGCCATGCGGATGTCAGGTAAGTAATGAAAACGCACTAGTAGTTAATTTGGGTGTTAAATTTTATTTCTAAAGTAATTTATAAGTGCATATTTCGAAATTGAAGAATAATTCCAAACACTGTCTAAAAAGTCCAAGCGCCAGCAGAGCTTATGGGATGGCGAATGTCCGTCGTCCGTCCGTCCATTAACTTTTACCTCGTTAAGACGATAGTGCCTTCAATTTTCATCCGATCTTTACCAGATTGTTAATATCATTGAAAGATCGGACGAGTTAAAAAACCAGCCAGATCGGACCAGTAACACTGGAGTTATTGCCCTTGAATTAACGAAAATTGCTATAGTTTGTACTTGACAACACTCTAGCGCCTCCAATTTGCATCCTACCTTTACCAAACTTTGTCAGATTGTTGAAATTGATGAAAGCTCGGTCAAGTTCGAAAACCAGCCTGATCGGACCAGAAACACCGAAGTTATGGCCCTTGAATTATTGAAAAATGTGTTAACACTACAGCACCTTCATTTTTCATCCGATCTTTATGATAAGGCCTTCGTTTTGCCGTATTTCAGCAAAAATTTGCAGGGATGATCAGTACCAAGCCTATTATGTCACCTTGTTCCGGTTGAATGATTTTTGATGGAGTTATGGCCTTGTAAAGCTTTTAATACGCTGTAACATAATTTGTATGGACTAGTTCTGCTGAGTCCCTGGCCAGATTTCAACGAAACTTGGCAAGGATGATCAGTATCACGCCTATTTGTGCATATTATCACCATGTTCCGTTGAATGATCTTTGACAGAGTTCTGGCCCTTTAAATGTTTTACTACACAAACTTTGTCCGGACTCATTCTCCTGAACCCATGGCCGGATTTCAGAGACACGTTGCGGGGATGATCAGTACCAAGCCTAGTTGTGCGTATCATCACCGTGTTCTGGCTGAAAGATTTTTGGCGGAGTTATGGCCCTTTACGGGTTTTAATACACAAACTTTTGTCCGGCCTAGTGCTGCTAAACCCCTGGACGAATTTCAACGAAACTTGGCAAGGATGATCAGTATCAAGCCTAGTTATGCATACCATCTTTGTGTTCCGGTTGAATGTTTTTTGGCGGTGTTATGGCCCTTTAAATGTTTTAATGCACTAACTTAGTACAGACTAGTTCTCCTGAACCCCTGGCTTGATTTGTTCCGTTTTAATGATTTTTGACACAGTTATGGCCCCTTATAAACAAACGTTATGCGGACTTGTTTTCCCGAACCTCTTGTTGGATTTCAGTGAAACTTGGCAGGAATACCAAGCCTAGTTGCACATATTGTTGTAGTGTTCTGGTTAAATGATTTTTGATGGAGTTGTGGCTCTTTAAAAAGTTTTAATATACAAACTTTGTCCGGACTAGTTCTAGTCAACCACCATTCGGCTTTCAACCATACTTGGTTGCTTATATCATTGTCTTGTTCCGGTTGAATGTTTTTTCGTGGAGTTATGGCCCTTTTTTAATACATAAGCTTTGTCCCGAATACTTCTCCTGATCTGCTTCCTGGATTTACATGTAACTTGGTAGGGATGACCATTACCAATCCTAGTTGCACATGTCTTCCTCGTGTTCCAGTTTAATGATTTGTGGCGGTTTGATGGCCCTTTCTCCTGTAGAGGAGACATCTGTTTTTACTAAAAACAACCCCTAGTTCTAATTTAGTATGGTATTTAGGGACTCGAGGCACAACTATTATAAAAAATGGGTTTTGACCGCCTGCATAAAGGGGCCATTTACAGGCGGTCAAAACCTATTTTATACAATTGTTGTTCATCGAGTCCCTAAATAACCATACCAAATTGGAACTAGGGCCGCTTGTTTAAATTGTTAGCTTGGGTTAAGGGTTTAAGTTTCTGTTGTGGTGTTGTTTTGTGTGTTTTTTTTGCTATGTTTTAAAGGAAGTACTGATGGGAATTTTATACCCTTTATAAAAGAGCCGTTTTAGAGCGTCTACCCTCTTGGGCTCTTGTTAGGTTAACGTAGTATGGCAAATCCAAGTAATTCAGCAACTACTGGCCCCGTGTGGTTCCGGGGCAAGGAATAGGGCCACTGCAGATCCCGTTAGAGGGGTAGGCATTTTTAGTTCATGCTCATTATAGGTCTTCATCATGACCCCTGCATTGTTTCAGGTGCCATCTCACTCAAATCACTAGAGCAGTGGCAGAAAAACAATAAACTTGGCTCCAGTGTAAATGGAGTCTACAATAGAATTTGCAGCAACTCTGTAGTTGTGCAGGTGAGAAGGTTCTAGGCCCATTCTCCATATTTTATCTCGATGTATATGGAGGATGAGCCTGGCGCCGTATAACCTTTCATGTGTTGGTGCGCCTTAAAATCCCAATTCAATTCAATTCAGCAACTACTGGTCGTATAAAGCATGTCTTCAGTACGGGTAGTCGTAGATAAAGTCCCGTTCCAGAACTCGGTATTCAGTTAAGCAGAAGTATGGCCCTTCTTCGACTTGTAATCCGGGGTTTCTATTTTTGGGCAAGTCCATGTAGAATGCATTTAGGCTACGAGGAAACTGTCGTATATTGCATGAAAGAACTTATTGCATGAAAGAAATTGTGCAGGTTTAATGTTCATTTTGGTGAACTTGACCTCTGGTCCCAGTGGTCAGACCTTGGATTGGAAACCTTCGTTGTCATCTACACATCCTAAGCAACCACTGTGCTTAATATAAAAACCCTCCTTCGATTGATGTAGGAGTAGTTGAGTTTTCGAGGAAACAATAAATATGAAAGCTGACCCCATATGACCAAAAGTTCCCTTGCCTGCGAGGAGGATCCGTACTTCAAATCGCAAAACACGGCCTATGTTGCATACGTATATCATTACTATTTTTGCATTAAGCCATTTCATTAAACAATAATAAAAATCGCGGATAGAATGTTCATTTGATGAAGTTGATCTTTTGACCTTTGGCCCCTGGGATCAGACCCTCGATTTGAAACTTTCGTTGTCATATACACATCCTAAGCACCTGCTGTGCCAAACTTCCTCTATAGACTAGCTAAGTCATTATGTTTGTTCATGTTAATAATATTTGAGACAACTCGAGCTATCATCAAATAAAATACATGTAGTCTGCATTAAGTCCCCTTCAAACATCAGTGGTTCAGACCTATTCAGAAAAATTCAGATAAACATTTTTATGATTTAACATTTTAGTTTGATTATGATTGCAAAACACAACAAAACAATAACCACTGAGACGACAGCCAGTCTACTTCCTCTAATAAAGAAGGAATTTAAATTACGAGCAAAGCCAACTGAAGGCCGCACGCACACGCGCGAACGGACAGACGGGACCGACCACAGTATATTCGCGTTTTCTTCGAAAAGTGCGGATGTAACATTTGGCAAACACCTAACACACAAGAACGGCGTAATACTGTAAACGGTATTCATATTTGTATAACACGCATTTGTACATTATAACAGTTAATAATTTCATAGAAATATACTGAAAGGAAAAAGAAACGCATAATGGGTATTTTTGCTATATATTGTACAGTATGTTTAATATGCTACTGCTAATCGAATTGTACAAGGCGACATTAGGCCTGTCTTTTCGGAAAGAAAGTTTGAACAGCACCGAACCCCTTTAAAGTTTCATTATCGACAGAATGCGCATTTGGCTCAAGCATGTGAGCAAACTTAGGCTTTAAAATTATGGCAAGCCGTTTTCACATTTAATCACTATTTAGCGATATCGCTAATTCAATTAGCGATATCGCTAATTAAATTACTGATATCAAAAATTAATTAGCAAAATTGAATTATCGATATCGCTAATTCAATTTCAGATATCGCTAATTCAATTTTTGATACCGCTAATTCAATAAGCGATATCGCAAATTCAATTTCAGATATCAACAATTAATTTTCATTTCTGGATATCGCTAATTTAATTTTTGATATCAGTAATTGAATTAGCGATATCACTAATTCTTATACTGATATCAAAAATTGTATTAGCGATATCAATAATTGAATTAGCGATATCCAGAATTGAACGAATTTGCGATATCGGTAATTCAATTTTTGATATCAAAAAATCATTTCTTGATATCGTTAATTCAACTTCAAGAATCACAATGAACGCTCCCTAGTTTTCAATCCCAAAATTCAACATTCCAAAATGTCCGCGTTTTATCTTGAGTGACTTCGATCACGAAGCATAGTAGCAGTAGTTCAACTATGGTCAGATCGAATACGGAATGGTTTAACCAGAATGACGTCATCAGTAATTGAATTTGCGATACCGCTAAATAGTGATTAAATGTGAAAAGGCTTGCCATATACGACTTTTTCAAGCGAAACTTCAACATTTATGAATTTCGTGTAACAAAAAATACTTCGAATAAAAGGTCTACTACATGACAGATTTGTCCTTTCTGTAATTAGTTGTAGCCCCTTTTTGTACAAAACACATTGAGATATATCTGGAATGTTATGTGGAATAAGTTGTATATAATAATGTAGTATAGGCAATTATTTGATTATGCGTTTCTTTTTCCTTTCAGTATACGATTATAATGTAGTTATGCAGCGTATGTTTTGTGTTTGACGATCAGTGAATATGTACAATTATATTTCGTCTCCTTCGAACAGGAACGTGCTGAAACAAACAAAAAAGCACTTGTTAAATACAGCAGATCTACATACATATAATATGTTAGAGAACATCTTGATAGTCATGCGGCATGTGAGTCAGAACATTTGAAATTTCGTGTTTAGCGAAACATTAAACCTTTGATAATTGTTTCTATGCATATGGCACTTATGTGCGTGTGACGCTACTTATCTTAACATATCATAGGGCGCACACAATCTCCCCACACCCTCCACACACACACGTGTGGTAAATAAATCTGTCTTTAAGCAGGCGCGTGTGGTGAATAAATTTGCGTTTGCGCACGCGCGTGTGGTGAATAAATGTCTTCGCACGCGCGTCTGGTAAATAAATCTGCGGTGGCGCATGCGCGTGAGTGGTCACACACGCGTGTGTGGGGCAGTCCTCAGTTTCGCACGAAAAAATCAGAAAGAAAACAACTAAGCATCTTTTATGTCCTTGGATGGTATTAATAATAATTACTTCAAGTGCATGTTTGCTGTATTTTTCAGTTTTGAGTACTTATAAGTTTATTTTGATATAATGGAATATGGCTTCGTTGGTTTTTTTTGGGGGCTATAAATAGAAAAAGGCGAAACTATCAAAAACTTCCAAAAAATAGCAAAATCGATTTTGCCCCTCGGGCTCATCAATTTAGAATAACTTCTTAAAAATCTGGTGAATGTATGTAAAATTAAGCATTTCCAGATATGCATTCACACCATGTAACAATACAGTGAAGTCTATGCTTTCTGCAAGTACAGTGTAAAGCAAGTTTCGCAAGATACTTTGATAACATTCCGAAATTATAAAGGTATGTATGGGTCATCTGTTATAACAGGCCTTATAACAAAGTCCCAGGTGTACCATCCCTATTCTAAAGGTATGTAAGACTTTCCGAGGTCCTTGTTTGCACGCACGTATGCACGCAAATGTTGTACTGCAGCTGCTGCATATGTATGGGCAATACTGCTCATCAAGAGCTTACCAGTTGAATCCACAAAGATATAGGATGGACATACAACAAGCCAACATACAACAAGCCATTGTAATGAGACACTGGATTATATTGTTTTAGTAATTGCACATGGTAAGGTAGTAATGAATAGTTTCTTTGAGTTTTTTCACTTTGATAATGCAATCTTATAATTACACATGGTAGCAATGAACAGTTTATCTGTGTTGTAATGCACGCTAACACAAACGCATCCCATACATGATGTGAGTAATTGTATTTCTGTGCTGATGTGTACTTTAGCACGTCGGGCTACAAAGGTGAATATGTAATCAATTTGTAAGACATGTCAAGGATTCGCCAACCTTGATTCAAAATGTTTGGTAGCACAAATTGGGAAGAAAGTGTCTGGTAAAAAAAACGGTCATGGCGTGTTTACGTCTCCGTGACAACTCGTATTTTGAATATTGTTATAACACCCGTGACTTGGTCTGTTATTATGTTAAACTTTGTTCCCAGTTCCTTACCCAAAAATAATGCTATTTTCTCTCGGCAGCTATTTTACTCTTGCGTAAAACCATGCTTGTTATTAACATATATCAAGTTGATAATTATTCCAGGGTCTAATTACAACGGCTTGTTGTATACATATTCTACTGAGTTGTGGATTGGAAAATCTCACCATCAGTTTTTACTATAGACTGTGTGCCCATTTAGACAACCTGCTGTTTAACATACTATTTAACTACCGTCTTTCAAAACATGTCTTTCAGGATGCTCTGTCCTATTGCCTTAGTGTTAGCGGTATCTAGATTATATTTTTCTTTCAGCAGTCATATACTCAAACTACTTTGTAAATCAGTTGTTTTCGTTTAAAGATGAATGGCCACCATTTTTGTAGTATTATTAATTAACAAATTTAACTCTTAAACATCATATGGACATTTCTTGATAGTCTCGGAGAGAAACATGTATTGAAAATCGCTACTAAGTTGTATGTAAAAATAAGTATTATTTGCATGACGTAGATACTACTTTTACTATTGCGTGACTGCACGGGGAAATGAGGTAAATCTTAATTGTATAGCTGCACAACTATTGCCAGATAATTGATAAATACATTTACTTGTGGATTAATTTACCTGTTCAAATTTTTATACGTCATCAAATAAGATATTCTTCTCGCTTTTCACAGATATTGCAATGTGTGAATTGTAAATATCTATTGTTGTGTATTGATTTCGATTTAAATAAACATAAACATGTTCATGAAGCAAAACATGGCCGGAGAACTTTAAGAACGATTTCCTTCTCCCAAGAACTGAAGCAAAGACTGCTGTGCTATCTTTCAAACCTCTTTGCAACATTGATTTTGTATCTAACCTGTGTTAACTTGCATCACGTGTAACACCCGTTAGCTGCTGTATATATCTTTATATTAAAACAAACCTCCAAAATGGATGGGGTATGGTGAAGTGACACTTTCAACCAAATGCATACTTTAGGCATGTACGTGAACATGCATGTGAACATAATATCAGAAAGAATACTTATATGGCTGAAATTGTGCCCTTTATATCCGAAAAGTAGAACGCAATTTTATTCAAAATTTTGTGTATGTTTTTTTTATAGACAAATAAATTGTTCCATTTATCCAGCGAGAGCAGACGATACATCATTTCTAAAAACAATAAGCCATGTTATAACATCATCTAAATTTCGAAGTGCACCATTGTTAAAAGGCAAATATATTCTTCCAATGGCATGTGGTTTCGAAATAATCTCAATGTTATAGTATGATGACATTGACGGACTTTCTCTATAAAATGTTTATATATTATAAACTATATTTATGGATGTGTTAAACCGAACTGAGTGACTATTTTGCATAGAAACATTGCCAAACAATACCAATTGATCAGTAACATGTCTTTATTAGAACAAAAATGGCCCAAACCAAATAACAAATCTAATAAACTTTTCATCCGAACGTTTCATCATACCTCATGTTTCAGTTTACAATGTAAGTGCAGGCTTTTCATGTGTATCATTTGAAGGCACATTGGTTATAAAGAATATGTTTCTTTTTTTAACAGTGGTGTACTTGTACAATCATGCTATACATAGCAGTGTGAAAGTGAATTTATCAATAGTATATAAGCAAGGGCTGATAATCACATAGGCTTTTGCATATGCTAAATAAATAACTAGAAGGGTGTTCCACAGAACACTTTTGTAGGCTTTAACGTTATGAGCTAGGTCAGGCTGCAGGTAAAGGTTTAATGGAAAGGGGCATAACTTTGCCGAAATGAAAGACAACGTTATTAGACATATGTAACGGCTTTCCTTGGAGTGAGATGAAGATGTTTATGAAGTTTCTTGAACATAGGTTAAATACTTTTTAAGTTATGACCATATTCAGGTTGCAGGTTTAAGCGTGACTGACAGATGAACGAAGACGACGAATGAAGACAGACTACGGACAAAGTGATCCCTACCTGTCTACCATGCTACGAAGGCGACACAAAGACAAATAAAATGGAACTTTGAATTGTAACATTTCTGTGAATCATTTTTTAATGTTAGCTCAATCTTTTTAATTAAAAACTTAAAAGTGTACTTTATTATTTCCCTTTATAACAACACCTTAATTACAGGGAGGTCACATGTTTACATTATTTCGTATTGTTTCGTATATATCGAATCTATAAAATATATTAACATGTAATTTGCTTAAAAACGTTAAATATATTCTAATTTGTTTGGTTATCTTTACCTTCTTTCGATCGAATGTGCGTTTAATGATTAAAATAGGTTTGCTTCCATATGTTTTATACGCTTTTAAGTATAGATATAAAATCGAACAGGAAAAGCAGCGTTCAAGGACGACAGTCAACCACAAACACACACAGAAACAAAGAACAAATTTAAAGATGAATAAAAGGCCAAATAAGACATCACAAACACAAAATGGTTGACAATATGGCTACCGCCTTGGAACCCTTTTTGAAGTATTATCAATTAACAAACCAATTCTTAAACATCAGATAAACCGCTACTAAGTTGTATGTAAAAATAAGCATTATTTGCATGACGTAGATACTACTTTTACCACTGCGTGACTGCACGGGGAAATGAGATAAATCTGAATCGTATAGCTGCATAACTATTGCCAGATAATTGATAAATACATTAACCTGTGGATTAATTTACCTGTTCAAAGCTTTCTACGTCATCAAATAAAATCTTATTCTCGCTTTTCACAGATATTGCAATGTGTGAATTGTAAATATATATTGTTGTGTATTGATCGCGACTAAAATAAACATGAACATGTTCATGAAACAAAACATGGCCGGGGAACTTTAATTCTGCCTTGTTGGGTAGAGAATAGTTCATGGCGGGGATTTCTTTATTTACACTGTCCCGTTTTATTGGGATGACAGTAGGGTAAGTGTGAGGTTTGGTGCAACCTAGAACCTGGTATAAACCCCCTTTTTTTGTCACTGACCGTTCCAAGGCGGTAGCCCTATTGCCAACCCTTTTGTGTTTTTGATGTCTTATTTGGCCTTTTATTCATCTTTAAAGTTGTTCTTTGTTTCTGTGTGTGTTTGTGGTTGACTGTCGTCCTTGAATGCTATATTTACAACGTGTACTGTGATTAAAAAGTCTACAACAGCACAATGTTGCACTTTTAGCTAGCTGCAACTCTGTTGTTGTTTTTACAAAACATCTCGGGATTTCTTTGGAATATTACGTCGAATTGACTGTACACTATATACAATGATATATTTCAAACCTTCCTGAGTATATATATGTAAATTGGGTGTCCTGGTGTAATCTGTCGTCTCGCTTCGCTCGCCTCCGAGTACACCAGGAACACCCAATTTACATATATCTAATCAGCCATGAAATGATGATTTTCGCTGCCTCTGATTACAACAGAAACACCCAAAATACATATATATAAGTAAATCACCATGAAATGGTGATTTACTTGATTTATTAAAATAGGGGTAGTGAAGATTGCAAGTTTAATTTTTTTTATAAGTTATCAAAATTATAAAATGTTTATTTAATACAAAACAAATTTGTTGATTTGTTATTAAAATTACATTCAAATTAACAATATTTCGATCTTGAATACAAAGGTGGTGGATCGTACTCATACACATTACTAAAACAATTTATTACACACTTTTAGACTTTTTTGTAAGGTTGCCATTGCTTCCTTTCTTCCCTGCTCTACTAGTTCTTTTTTTTGAGCTTCACTTATTTTAGCCTTTTTTTTTGTTTTGTGTCCTGTTTTAAACTATAATATTTATCCAACTCATCTAAAATCATCTTAAACTCTTGATCAGATATTTGTGCATCACTCAACGCTTTTGATATTAACTGCTTTATGCTATTCAACTTAGCCTCTGCCAAAGTTTTTATTTCATGATGTTTTTGAGCTTTTACATTAAGCTTGCGTCTGATAAAATTAATACAAACACCTGTAGCTCCACATACTATTGCTGCTATTTCTAAAGGTAAAAAAACTGGAACAGCAAATCCAATCCCAGCCATAATAACACCTGCAGATATCAAGGTAGTGTCAATTCCATCTATAATATTAATACCACGTTTATATTTTTTATAAAGTGACTGACGTATATCTCGTTCTGTAATTAACTTTTTTTCAATCTCTGAAATCTTTTGTAATCTATAATTTTGTCCGTCTTCCACTGGCAACTCAGGATATATACTTGGTGCTGTCGGTTGCTTCATTTTTTATTAATAAATATTAAATTAATTCAATTAATAATGATGCCACCGTATTTACAGCTGTAGCGTTGGCAATCTTGCATACAAAGTTAACAACAGAACCAGCACCAATTTCTAAAGTTTTATCAAAGTTATCATGATTGCGTGGAATGATGTGAAGCGTTATACCATAAGTTGGTTGTTCAACACCATTGACAGAAACTATTACAGTTACGTCACCAACTAATCGTTCACATGCTAAACCTATTCCCATAATCCGTCCACGGCGTGTCATTACATGCCCCACATTTGATTCTGCTCCACCATTACCAAATGAGAGAATTCTATTCAACACAAGTGGGCCCTTAGCCTCTGCAAATATTGTTATAATCCCATATTTAAGATTATCAACTCTATTTTTTAAATGATTAAACTGGTCAACAAAAGGCACAATTCGCCTATATAAATTTTGAACATCATTTATCAAAGCCTCTAAGTCTTCTGTTTTTTTAGGTCTTGTTGGTCCATATATACTCATTGTTTTTTTTATAAAAATATATTTTTTAAATAATTTCTAAAACACAACTCATAGGCAAACCGTGATTATCTATTTTGTTGCCATACTCATCTCTGACTTCTATTTTTAATTCAGAAATTGCACCATTCATAAGACAGTGATATTCAGGATAAAAATTTGTATATACTATATCTCCAAACTGCTTATTTACTGCAGACACAACCCCTATAATAGTGCTTGGTGCGCCATTGAAATAATTACTACTTGTATTAACTTGTTCCAGATGAACATATAGCTGTTTATAAGGAGCTAAATCAATTGGGTAATCTCCTAAAGTAGTACCTGTCAACCATTTTCTGTCCTTGAATCCCAGCATTTTTGAAAGACCGCTTGACATTCGTGTCTCTATTGGCGTATTTATAATGCTAAAGCCAATTTGCTCAATACTGTCCAGGATAATATTTTCATTTAGCAATTTAAACCTTTCTACCAAGTCTTGAAAGTTATAGAGTCCACCTGCTAAATGTTTTATTTTATCTGGGTTTCTTGTCTTTACGATTTCATGATTAATATTATACCAACCGATAGTGTATGTAAAACCTTTTAATCCAACGCGCTTATCTCCATTTCCATTATCGATATTCTGTTGTAAGTTAATAGAATTGTCTATGTTTGAAATTGCATGAAACATTTTTTTTTTAATATATATATAAAATACAAATAAAAATTATTTCTAAAGAATTCAAATATAACCCGGATGCTCACTATTCAAATACTTTTAGCAAGAAAGTGATAGATACAATAAATCAAAACATAGTTATTACATCAGACGGTAAAGACTTTAAAGCATCATTTCCAAATGTCTTTGAAAAATACAAACTTTCATACGTCAAATCAGATACTATAGTCCAACGCTGGGGAACAGCTTGGATGTTATTTTGGCAGAATCAGTTAAACTTTGCTATTTGGTGTGCGACAACTGGATGTAGCATTGATTTTAACAATCATCTAAAAGCTGATACTTTGGTTGGATCGTTATTTCGATTTCATGTCTATTACCAAGTCAGAAGAATATTATTTGAGATGAGTGTAGCAATGCCGCAAGACTCAAATTGGAATGCATTTAGTAACACATATAACCGAAACGCATACGAGAGAATATGCAAGGAGTTTAACGTTGATTTATATTCAGACTGGAGACAGAAACAAAGCTATAATAATGGTCTAGGAACAATTTATAATTACTGGACAAATATTGGTTATCATCCTTTGGTAAATACTGTATACGACAACAAAACGATGAGTTTTACAGTCTATGAGAGTGATAAAACATATCACATTGATTATATTGCACAAGGATCTGAGGCTGACAACAGCTGGTCTACTTTTATACTAGATTGTTCATCTGGATTTACAAGGGCAGGAGTAGAAAGAATCAATGACAGCATAAGAACATACTGCTGGGCAATACTTGGCTCACAATCACAAACAAGAACAGATATACTTGGAACTGGAACGGCATTTGATGCACAGAAACAATTTTTAGCAAATGTAGAGGACGCAATAAATAGCCCCATCGACTTGCCCAGTCAAATTTCAAGATATGAAACCACCCTAAAATATGCAAGAAGTAAAGTAAATTTTGTCTATGGAAGTGGATTGTATATGTCTCCGAGCGACATGGAATTAAGAATCGGAATAATACAAGACTACAATAATGAAATTGTAATAGCAACCGATGCACAAGCATTAGGATTGAATAATGATGTAAATGTAAAACCAGTGCCACCAAAAAATATTCAACCTTTTCAAGGCACCACAACAAAGAAATTTTTACCGGAACATTCTGACTTTGATAAATCATCAATACATAAAACTGTGGAGCATAACCCACCAGAAATACAAAAAATAGCGATTGAACACGAAGATAACAAAACAACTATAATTGTTGGTACTATAGTAATAGGTCTTGCTGCATTACTTATTTACGAGATTTACTAAACCACTCTTTGGCTGCCACATACAACAAACCGGAAACAAACACAAGCAAAGCCCATAGATTGTTACCAAGCCAATTAATAACATTACCTGTTGCAGATAAAAGCCATGATACTATTGCACCAATAACTCCTGGAAGTGCTGCAGCAGCTTTACCAGCTAGATTGGCAAGAAGTTTACCAAGATTAAATAGTTGTTTTTTTATCCAGTCTTTTACACTTGATGGATCAGGATCAGGTTTTGGAGTTGGAGTTGGCGCAGCACTTGATGTGAGAATAATAGAATTAATTATCACCCCAAGAATCATACCAAACGCAGTCAAAATACTAACAATAGTAATACCTTGCTCCCTAAACAAGGTTTTGATCCTCTCACCAAGTGTTGTATCCTCGTTTAACATTTTGTTTATTGTCTCTTTTATCCTGCTTACTTGGTTACGAAAAGCTTCTCTGTTTTCATTAATGACATCCATTCTTGCACCTCTTTCATCTTCAAGGTCTTTGATGCGATCGCTAATTCTTTTTATCTGGAATTCATCATTATCAGTCTTAGCTTGTTCTAACTTTTGTTTTTCTCTTGTTATGTCTTTATCAAGTTGTGTGAGTTTTGCTACGTTATTGGTAAGTTCTTCCTTGACAGTTGTCATCGCTTTTACTATTCCATCCATTTCACGCTTGTCTATATTTGTTTGTGTTTCAGCATCAGGACGCTCAATCACATCCCAGTCATAAAGAGCACTTTCCATTGACTGTGTTGTGTCATTCGCAACATTTGATAAATCTTGTAATGGGATAGCATCCACATTATCTGGTAAATCGTTTATTGTGCTCTCCAATACTTGTCTAAATTGTTGTGATACTTTTGTTTTACTGTCATACTCCGGCAAATTTAAAAATTGTCTTATCGCCCTTGTTCCTCCAGAGCCAATAACCCTGTTATATTCATTTGCCAAAGAACCAAGAGCAAGAAATGTAAAAGAGCCTTGCCTGGCAGTTATTCATATTCCTTTATCACCAACAATCCAGTATAATGTTTTACCATCATTTGATACTTTAAACTGGTCATAATCCATTTTGTCCGGTGCCATTTTATATCGTTTTTCTATTTCATTATAAAAGGATTTTACAAGATTTTTCTTGTATATTTGTGGATTGTGCCAGCTCTCCCCTAAGTTCAGCAATATGATCGCTTTGATTAAGAAGACTTCTTCGAACCGGCTCATCAGGCACCATTGGTAAATCATCAAAATATTCATCATAATCATCTGGATCAAACGTAGGATTGTCAAAATCAAATCCTCCTTCAGCCATTGTTTATTTTATTTAATTTTAAAAAATATATTTAAAAAATAAAAACAATGTCGGCTTACGGAAACAAACTCAACCCTCATAGAAAACTAAGAGAGCCTCATGGTGCTAAAGGCATCCGCACAGGTGTAGTAATAACTAATAATCCCTCAACAATAGACCAAAACCAGCAACTGCTTGTGAGATTTCCAAATCTAAGTACTAATGATGTAATAGTTCCACGTACTGCTCGTCTTGCCTTTGAAATAGAACTTAAAAGCAGAACAGACGCCAACGCTACTCTATTTCAAAATCTGGGCAGAACAATTGTGAAAAAAATGACAATAAGAATAAGTGGCAATGAAGTCATGTCAATAGACGACAGTGATATATATCATTGTTACGTAGATTTATGGGAAAGCCCTACTGAACGAGTAAACGTAGCTTACCAAGGTATTGGTAAATCAAACATGTTAACACATAGAATTGGTGCGGGAGATGCTTCCTCAGACACCGGAGATGAAGCTTTAGCAGCAGCTTATGGAAATAGATTTTGTATTCCACTGGACTTTGAAATGTTAGAAAGTCATATGCCATTTTACCAAGCGGGGCTTGGTGATAGGTTAGAATATGAACTAACGTTTAAAGCAGAAATTTGTCCTAAATCAACAAATCCGTTGTTGATATGTTTTTAAGTATCAAATATCATTATAAATACGATGGTAACTATGCTATTGATGTATTTTTAGTGAAAATATGTTTTTAAAGATAAAAACCGAAAAGACGAACAGGCTACGCTAAAAAATTGAAAAAAAATCAAAGGGGGAAAACTCTTCCTCGTAAAACCGGAAGTGACGTCATTGGGAACAAAACGAAACCATTTGTACATAGGGAAAGCACGCAAAAACAGTATAGTGTGTGTGAAAATGTCGGAATTAAGCGACTATGATGCTGAGTCAGATGAAATGCCCATGATAAGAAGGTTGCACAATGTGCAACCTTACGATTTTGAGACAGAATTCGTGTCTGAGGATGAAAATACCTCGGATTCATCAACCGATGGCGATGAGGAAGTTGAACGCGGTGCAGGTCATCGAAATTCTGAAAGTCACCAGCAACGCTGCAATATCTCGGTACATTTACACTAAGCGCGAAATGCAGTATATTCCGAATGAATGGACATGGTCTAATACTTGTACATTAATACGAGCGTCAGATTATAAGGACTTTATTTTTGCCGAAAAATAGACATTGAAAAAATATATTTAGAGTCTAGTAAGTATAATTGATAAATAAATAAATGTAACAGCATCTAATTTTTATAGTATTCTATATACCATAAGTCCCCGCCGCCTCCAAAACAGTCTATAGTGGTGTATGAGATTCGGATTTGCAGTATGACACGCTCTCCACGTGCCGCCAAATAACAATATACCACACAGCGACTAATCAACTATTGCGGTGCCCTATTGAAGTACAGCCTAATCATGGTACAAACGTCGGTATATGACAAAATCACGCACCATTTAGGGAAACGTAGTTTTATTATATGCCTACATTTCCTGTATATTGCAATTCCGTGAGCGGTGCAATACCGCCGCGGCGAGCCGCGTATTGCACAAGACGGATATATGATGCGTGAGAAACTAGTTAGTTCATCGCGCACGAAGATGATCTAAATAATATAGTCAAATGTATTATGAGCACGACATAATGTATTATGTACATGTAGAGATCGAAAAAACAGACCTAACAATTTTTTTATTCAGAATATAAAGTATATATATGCTTGTAAAGCCATTATTTTACTTACTGCATGAGGTAAAAGCCGTTATTGTTGTTGTTTTGCTATACAACATTACTGAACTAATATAATAGCTAGTAACATTATCAATTTTCTGCGTTTTAATAGACATCCATGAAACATTTTGTCATTATTTTCAAATCCAGAGACCGATATATAACTCTATATAAATCTATAACACTATTGGCAGAAGAAGGTGTATAATTTAAAACAAAACAAAACAAAAAATACTACAAAATATATATTGAAACAACTACAGTGTTTATTTCACCGAATTCATTTACATTCATATGCTAAACCTTTTTAGCGATCTTTTGAAAAAGACGGCTACATTATATTAGCGCCGTTCACGTAAGACGCATGCATCTAATTCAACAGCTAAACAATCACGATGTACAGATCTAAGACTATATACCTTTCCTCAATTTATCATACACATACCTGAAGAATTGCTAAGATAACTGAACAAAAACTTCTATCTTACCTCAATTTAATAATTTCTTCCTCAACGCCGGTCGAATCGGCGAATAAAACTTGCTCGGAGACGGCGGGGTTAGGCACTTCTCATTTTTGTAGGAAAATATTGTTGGTATCGCTGTTGTTTTTAATCTGCATGGCCGTCTGTCCTTCAAATTCAATGAAAATGAAACCAAAGGATGGATTTCCCACGAATCCTTCTCAAAGTGTTTACTACAAACTCGCGCGTCTTTCGAAGGTGCCCATTTTTTGACGCGACGGGCGATTTTCGTCGACAGCGGTCCACCCACAATTCAAATCTTAATCTATCATTAACCTGATTAGGAAAACGAAAAAAACTGATGTTATTAGGTTGTCCTTTTTTATGCGCACTTTGACACCCAGCTACAGCACACGGCATTTTTAACACGTACCATAAAACTTAATCCTACATAGACAATACTATACAACTCAATGCGACACCGCTGATCGTTTGGTACCAATGACGTCACAGGATCACGTGACACTTACCTGTCTTCAAAAAAGGGCGAAACTCAAGCGTGTGCGCTATGAGATAAAATTGGCTACTGTGAGAAAACGGGACAACCAATAAGTGTAATATTTGAACAGATTGTATATTATATACATATATTTCAGCATATATGCTCAAAAAACACGCTAAATTTCACCTTTAACGATTATAACAAAATAATCAAAAGCAGTGATGCTGATGCATCTTATGTAATAAAAAATATCTGCTTGGAATTTGATACGGTTAGTGATGTTGAATTATCCAGACAAATAAGACAGCAAGTCAATGGTAAGATAGTATTTTTGTATGATCGTATCTTGCGACATAGAAAAATAACAGCAAACAAATCTGAAACCCTTTGGAATATCAACATTAATGTACCAGCACAGAGCATGAAAGGTATTCTAATGCTGTTTGAAGACCCAGAAAGAACAAGCGCAGAAACCTATTACAACCCAATGATTAAAAAAGTTGAAATGACAATAGAGGGAGTACCAAATCAGTTGTATAGTCGTGGCATGAAGGCATATCAACATTGGGATGAAATCAACAAATATTTTGCCTTGACATCAAAAAGAAACAAAGAGACAGAAATAGTAGCGAGGGACTTAAACTTTACCAATGTTTCTCTTGAGACTTATTTGACAAAATCATATGCTTTGTGGCTTGACCTTAGAACATGTGAGGACAATTTATTATACGGCAGTGGAAGAAGAATAGAAAACGGCAGTGAAGGCATAACGATATTAATAAATAAAAAAGCAGATGCAGATCAAACTTTAAATATTTATATATATATAATACAAGATGCGCAAATCAATTTCGAAGATGGAAGATTCAAAGAAGTACGATACTAGTTTACAACAAAAATATCCTAAATATCCACACAGTGCCATTATCTGTGGTCAGACAGGCTGCGGCAAAACAGAGTTTGTTCTTGACATACTTGAACAAGAGTATGTTGGAGTTTTTAAACATATAATTATATTGTGTCCAACCATAGAGTGGAATGAGGCTTATAAAAATAGATCCTGGATAGGTGATGTGAAAAACCCAAAAGATAAAAAAAAAAAAATTGTCAATCCCGTGAGCAATGGTAAAGAAATGTTACAAGAACTGTTGCGTTTATTTTTCAAAAGATATGCTGGCCAGCCCACATTATACATTATCGATGATTGCTCAGCCACAAAAGAATTAACAAAGAAAAAAGATATGTTATCAGAGTTGGCATTCTCTGGTCGTCACGCTAAACAATCAGTGTGGGTCATTTCACAGAGATATAATTCCGTATTGAAAGATTTGAGAGAGCAAGCAAAATGGTTGTGTATGTTTTACACCAAGGACAGAGATAGTTATGAAAATTGTTTGAGAGAGAATGATGTTATTCCGACGCTGGAAGAGAGAACCAGAATAAGAAAAGCTTTAGCTAAGACTAAATATTCCAAGTTAATTTTGAGGACTGATCAACCAACTGGATATTGGGTTGAATAATTACTTTTTTTCTAACTGTTGCTAATAGTAATACTAACAGCAAAGTAGCAATGTTAATAGCAATACTGACATGAAAATATAATGAAAATATCAGAAAATATAGTAATGCTTATAGCATTGCTCATAGCAAAGTAGCAATTTTAATAGCAATGCTTGCAGCAAATTAACAATGTTAATAAAACAAATAGCAATATTAATAACAATGCTATTAACAATACTAACAATTACTACTTGCATGAATATCGCAGCTGGTTGTTTTATGTTTTATGTTTATTTCAAGATAAAAAATAAAATTATTAATATAAAAATGAATGCGGAAGAACTATTACAAGACATATCGGAAGGTTTCACAGAACGTGATGAATCAAAGCAACAAGAAACAAAAAAAGAAAGATTATCAGCCATAGTGGCTGGCGGTGGTAGTCGTCAATATTTGGGTAAAGACATACAACTCACGAATATAGATGGCATGCCACCAGATGAAATTAACAAACTTTACTGCAGATATGAAGCAAGGCTTGGGGCAAGCATGACTAAGACTTTAGGCAATTCTTTTATTAACTTGTATGTGATGGGAGTATCAAAATATTTTAATGTAACCAATCCACCAAAGCTGATAGAAGATTTGGAGGAAGACCCATTTATTAATCATGCTTTGACAAGTGCTTGTTGTGAGTTGTATTACAGGTATGGAATGTGCTTAGCACCATTTACAGCAATACTGACAACTGTTAGACATATTGATTTTAATAAAAATAAAAATATAGATAATATAAATGGAGAACCAAGAGAGTGAAGTTATACCTGTTGTTACACAACCTGTTGAACAACAAAAAGTAAAAAATCCAAAACGAGTAGAAGCTGGAAAAAAAGGAGCAGCGGCAAAAAAGGCAAAGCGTTTGTTTCAAGATGTTACAAATCAAAATGCTGCAAATCAAGATACTGCAAATCAAATAACAAAAATAACAATAGATGAAGAGGAACCAAAAATCAAAATAAACGTATACAAAAATTATATTCCACCGTGTCTGGTTTTATTTGGTATTGCTAGGTTGGGTTTGTATATTTATAACAAAAAATCTGCTACGCAACCTGCTACGCAACCTGTGCAACCTGTTGCTGTTGCAGCAAAAGACCCGTTTGATTGTTTTTAATAATTTATTTAAAAAAATAATATAAAAAATAATATAAAAAAAATGGCAGCAAGTATTGACGGAAAACAAATTGTAAATATGATGTATCACGCTGGAGTGGAAACACTTCTAACTATTGGATATTCTGAGATTGGCAGAAAACTACTAAAAAGACCAGCCCCTAAAGTGGATTTTAATATGGTAGATTTTGGGATGCTGTCTGTGGATATAATGTTAGCAATGGCTACAAAGGATATGCTGATTAAGCAAGGTATTATTCCTGCGGATATTATGAAATAATTTAAAAAAAATATATATAAAAAAAAAGGCAAGTGCAGTAGCAATGATGATCGGTGGTGCATTAACAAACGCATTGGCGTTTAGCGGTTCAAATTATTTCTTTTCAAAAATGGGAAGTCATTCAGATGAGGAAAGACAAAGGCATGACAAAGCAGTGGAACAATTAAACGCAGCACAAGCGGAGTGGAATAAAAAAAGAACAGAGAGATTAGATTTTATTAATAAGCAACTGCAAAAAGAACATCATGCAGAGCAAACTTTTGATGATGTGGATCAGGCTATGAAACAGTATTATTACACAACTGGTAAACATTTGCTTTTGGAACCGGAGCCCAAGTTGAGTGATTTTTATACACCATCTCCGGATCAACAGAATAGAGAAATTACGTTTATTGTGGTGGGCATGGCCGCAACTGGATTTGTGGCGTATAAATTGAGTTCATAAAAAAAATAGTTTAAAACTATAATTACTTTGGATTTCTTTGGAATAACTAAATATGTTTACTTTGAAATAACCTTTGGATAGACTAAGTCATATGCATGATACCTATTTTTGTTGTTGTTTTTACATGGTTTCAATCCAAGTGGTCGCATATAATATGGTGGTTTAGCACTCTTCTCTATTTTATCTTTGAGATGACCAGGCGCCCATACTTCACCGTTGTCTAATAATGTCAATAACATGGATGGACCATATTCAGTTTCTACTATTTTCGTATCTGTAATAGTGTATATTTTATTTAGTTCCAAGTCTGTCCATTTCTTTGTGCTATTTTGATTTTGCTCTTCGAGCAGTTCATCAAATTGTGCAGTTGTGATATCCATTTTTTCTTTATAGTTATATAAAGTTTAATCTTTAGTAGAAAAAAATGGAAAATATTTTTTACAGCCCAAAAGGATTTTGGAGAGGTTACACAGCAGTTAAAAAATTGGCAAAAGAGGCTGGTGTCAGTGAAAAAAAGGCCTTAGAATTTTTAAAGAAACAAGCTGTGTGGCAGATTTATTTACCCGCACCAAAGAAAATAGTTAGACCCAGGTTTGATGTTTCTGCTAAGAATGGAGTGCATCAAGCTGATTTGTTATTTCTGCCGCATGATACTTTTGGCTTTGGTCGTGGACGCAAGACATATAAATATGCGTTGACTGTGGTTGATATTGCGAGTAGATATAAAGAAGCAGAGCCACTGACTTCCAAGGATAGCAAAGAAGTTGCTAAAGCATTTGAGAAAATATACAGTCGACATTTGAAATATCCAAAGTTATTACAAGTGGATCCAGGCAGAGAATTCATGGGTGCAGTATCGCAATTAATGGCCAAACACAAAGTAAATATCAGACGAGGCAGAACAGAAATACACAGAGACCAAGCTTTAGTGGAAAGATTTAACAGAACATTAGCTGAAAGATTGTTTGGCTATCAGTATGCTAAGGAAATAGATTCCCAAAAACGTAATAGAGAATGGGTAAAGAGATTACCAGAAGTTGTTAAAGCCATAAATGCGGAGACAAAAAAGCCTCCTCCTGTTGAAACAAAAATATTAAGAGATGATCCTATCTGTATGAATGCAAGTGTGAGATATTTATATCAACCCGGGGAACAAGAAGGTGGAAGACGCAGAGCAACTGATCCAATGTGGAGTGTAGATATTCACAAGATTAAAAGTTATATGGTGACGCAAGGTATAAGAGTTTATTATTTGAAATTACCAGCGCCACAGAGAGGATTTGTCAAAGAAGAATTACTTATTGTTCCTGCTGATACCCAAATTCATAAGTTTTTATAGAAACCATGTGCATCAGTTGTAATTCCATCTTCTCGGATATATCTTTTTGAGTAAAATGGTGACAAGGTAACTTTGTTTACTGTTATGCCGTATATCTGATGCTTTATTGATCGCATCATATTCATTTCATGATTATATTTCTTCTTGTTGAATAATGCATCTTTGTAATTTTCAAAGTTAATATGTTTTGCAATTACATATTTTTTTACACCCTTTGCTTTTTTGATAAGCTGCTCATCTGATCTCAAGATAGAATATAACTTGGGTCTCAATCCAACATACTCAGCTATAGGAACACCAATACATTCATCTTTCATCTTGCCCAATACTTTTTTATTTGTATCATCATGCATTGGATGATCGTCAGGATAATCACTTAGATCATATTCATCTTTCATCTCAGATATATCTTTGTATGCATCATCTGTTTTTATGTCTATAAGCAAGCTGTCAGTATCTGTGTATAATAAATCACAATCGCTTCCATATCTTTTTATCAGTGGATTATAATACCAATCATACATCTGATGCTTTGATAGATCTAATACTGACATTCCAACATAAATTGGTTTGTTTAATTTTAATTTTGTTTTGTTTACATGCACTGCTGATAATTCATCTGAGAATTTTATGCGCCGATTAAAGTTTGGCTTAGCTATTATTTTTCTTATTCTTTCATTTTCAGATCCATCGGTTCGGATTAATTTTATATCAGTTCGCTTGCGCAGATTTTCCATTGTCTTACCAAACACAGATAGATTCATAAGCTTGTAAAAATCTTTTTCAAAGGTTGAGTTAGCTTTCTTTCTGAATTCTGTGTTAAGACTTATGTATGATGCCATCCATGGTTTCTCATTAAACTCTATTACTCTGTGTACTTTTTTTAGTCTCATCCCCAAAGATAAATACAGTTCTAAATTTTTATAATGTATCACATACTTTTCTTTATCCATGAGATTAGGAACTAGTTGCTCTGTCATGATATTATTTTCTAGCAGCTCTGTCTGATAAGCAGATAGCCATTCTTTTTTTATTACTAATTTCTCCGGCGCAAGAGGATAATCATTATGCAACTCATGAAGTTCTTTTGGATATTTCAAATCAACTTCAAGTATTTGTCCTCTACCAGCTTTTGGTTTGGAAAATCTGCCACTCTTGTTTTTCTTTTTCCAAACAAATCCAGAATATGGAAGTGCCTGACTCATTGAGTGTCCATAAAGATTATTTGCATCAAAATATATTAAGAAATTATTTCTATCATCAGGTCTGTAACCAATCACGCGTGGATTATTTGCTTTAGCATATCGTTTTGATACCATGCTAATTCCACCTCGCATTCCTTTTTCTAAAAACAAATGCATGTCAATGTCTGTCAAAAGTTCTAAACTTACTTTTGAATGTTTAAGTAAGGCATCCCAAGATAATCCTGGTGCTGTATAATAATGCAAAGCATCAAGTTTGTATGCGCTCATGCATGTATTTCTAAAAGTCTGAAACACATCTGCCAGCAAAGTTACATCCGCTTTCAAATATAAATCATGATAATCACCAAGATTTTTACAGTTAAACTCTTTCCATATTTTCTGAGCATATTCATAATCTTTTTTACTTATACTTTCATCTGATAAGCTACTGTAAAATGTTTCAATGGGTGGTAATTCTGTTTCATTAAATCTTTCCATGCTATCCATATATTCATACGGATAAACACCTTTTCGCAGAAGCTCAGGTTTAAGACTTAGCTTGTAATAATCTTGCAGAGTTTTACAGTTAAACTCTTCCCATATTGTTTGAATGTATTCGTAATAAGCTTTGTGATCTTTTGTTTTTATACCTTCCTTTAAAAAATTCTTGCAAAACTTTTCTATGGGTGGCAAGTTTTCCAAACTGTTTATATTTTCATCCGGATAAATAGCTTTGCGCATAGGTAAATGTTTGAACTGGGTTTAAGTAATTTTAAAATCATCTGCGCTTGTTGCATCAACTAATTTTGATAGTGACGTACCCATAAATTGAAAACTATCTAAAAATCTAAGTTGGCCAGCACTGAATGATATATACTTTTCAGAGTTGTTTGGAATGCATGTAAGATTGCCATTCATTGTATGTATTTTTTGCATGATAAGATGACTATCATATCCTTTGAGGTTATGAAATATAACAGGG